>OY992881.1:129747555-129845055 GCA_963921405.1 Cepaea hortensis | reverse complement strand
CCCACATTGTGTGTATATTGTTCTAGTGACCACATCCCACATTGTGTGTATATTGTTCTAGTGACCACATCCCACATTCTGTGTATATTGTTCTAGTGACCACATCCCACATTCTGTGTATATTATATAAAGTAAGGCCAGCCGACGTTCTAGTGACTACATCCCACATTGTGTGTATGTTGTTCTAGTGACCACATCCCACATTGTGTGTATATTGTTCTAGTGACCACATCCCACATTGTGTGTATATTGTTCTAGTGACCACATCCCACATTGTGTGTATATTGTTCTACTGACCACATCCCACATTGTATGTATATTGTTCTAGTGACCACATCCCACATTGTGTTTATATTGTTCTAGTGACCACATCCCACATTGTGTGTATATTGTTCTAGTGACCACATCCCACATTGTGTGTATATTGTTCTATTGACCACATCCCACATTGTGTGTATATTGTTCTAGTGACCACATCTCACATTGTGTGTATATTGTTCTAGTGACCACATCCCACATTGTGTGTATTTTGTTCTAGTGACCACATCTCACATTGTGTGTATATTGTTCTAGTGACCACATCCCACATTGTGTGTTTATTGTTCTAGTGACCACATCTCACATTGTGTGTATATTGTTCTAGTGACCACATCCCACATTGTGTGTATATTGTTCTAGTGACCACATCCCACATTGTGTGTATATTGTTCTAGTGACCACATTGGGTTGGTGGAGGATGTGTGGTTGGGTAGAGGATGTGTGGGTGGGTGATTGTATATGAGTAAGGGTGTGTGGTTAAGGGATGTTTGGTTGGGGGATTGTTGGGTAGAGGATATGTGGGTGGGTAGAGGATATGTGGGTGGGTGAGTGTGTGCAGGTTAGGAGATGGTGGGGGATGTTTGTAGGTGTGGGCTTGGGATCTGTGAGTGGGCTGGGAAAGATGGGAGATTATGTGGGTGGGTGCGGAATGTGTGTGTGGGTAGGCGCGGAATATGTGAGTTGACGGGGAGATGTGTGTGTGGCTGAGGAATGTGTGTTTGGCTGGGTGGGTGGAGGTGTGTGGGTGGAGGAGGATATGTGGGTGAGTGATTGTTGGTGGGTAATGGGACGGGTAGAGGATATGTGAGCTGGTGGTGAGATGTGTGTAGGTGGGGGATGTGTGGGTTATTGAATGTATGTGTGCTTGGGGTGTGGGTGGATGGGACGTGTGGTGGGTGAGAGGTGTGTGTGGGTGGGAAGATGTGTAGGTGTAGGGATGTGTAGGGACCACATCCCACATTGTGTGTATATTGTTCTAGTGACCACATCCCACATTGTGTGAGGGATATGTATGTGTGCTAGAACAATATACACACAATGTGGGATGTGGTCACTAGTGACCACATTCTCACATTGGTGAGGGATATGTGTGTGTGTGGTGCGTGGGTTGGGAATAGTGCATGGTAGGAGGTGTATGTGATGTGCGGGTGGGGGATTGTGTGGTGGGGGATTAGGTTAAGGCATGTGTGGGTGGGTGGAAGTTGTATGTGTGGGTGGTGGGGTGTGTGTTAGTGGATTGGGGATGTATGGGTGGTGAGAGAGATGTGTGTGTGTGTGTGTGTGGGGTGGGGGTAGGGACATGTCAGTTGGTGGGGATGTGTGTGTATGGTTTGGGAATGTGTGAGTGGATGTGCGATGTGTGGGTTGGTGGGGGATTGTGTGCATGGGTGGGGAATATGTTGTCGATGGAGATGTGGCTGGGGGATGGGTGGTTTGAGGTGTGGGTGGGGAGAGGATGTGTGGGGTAGTATGTGTATGTGGTTGGGCGTGGGATGTGTGGGTTGGTGGGGGAATGTTTGTGGGTGGCGAGTGTGTTTTGGTTGGGGGATCAGGTGAGGGCAGTGTGTGTGGGTGGGGGATGTGCGGGAGGGGGATGGATCGGTTGGTGGGGTATGTATGTGTCCCTTGGTGTGCGTGTGTGTCGGTAGGTGGGGGTGTGTATGTGTCCCTTGGTGAGCGTGTGTGTGGGTAGGTGGGGGTGTTGTGTGGGTGGGGTGATGTATGGATAGGTGGGAGATGGGCTTCATAACATGGTAATTAGCCTTGTTTATGTTTACAACATTCATTTCACAATGTTTATTTTATCTTCCTATGTAAATGTATAATGCTCTTGATGAACGAAAGACGAGTGATTGGAAGGGCCGAATGTAAGACGGGCCTGCGCGCCCAATTTGTGACCCTAATAAAGTTGATTTGATTTGATTTGATTTTGATTTTGTGTGTATATTGTTCTATTGACCACATCCCACATTGTGTGTATATGGTTCTAGTGACCACATCCCACATTGTGTGTATATTGTTCTAGTGACCACATCACACATTGTGTGTATATTATTCTAGTGACCACATCCCACATTGTGTGTATATTGTTCTAGTGACCACATCCCATATTGTATGTATATTGTTCTAGTGACCACATCCCACATTGTGTGTATATTGTTCTAGTGACCACATCCCACATTGTATGTATATTGTTCTAGTGACCACATCCCACATTGTGTGTATATTGTTCTAGTGACCACATCCCACATTGAGTGTATATTGTTCTTGTGACCACATCCCACATTGTGTGTATATTGTTCTTGTGACCACATTCCACATTGTGTGTATATTGTTCTAGTGACCACATCCCACATTGTGTGTATATTATATAAAGTAAAGCCAGCCGACGTTCTAGTGACCACATCTCACATTGTGTGTATATTGTTCTAGTGACCACATCCCACATTGTGTGTATATTGTTCTAGTGACCACATCCCACATTGTGTGTATATTATATAAAGTAAAGCCAGCCGACGTTCTATTGATCACATCCAACATTGTGTGTATATTGTTCTAGTGACCACATCCCACATTGTGTGTATATTGTTCTAGTGACCACATCCCACATTGAGTGTATATTGTTCTTGTGACCACATCCCACACTGTGTGTATATTGTTCTTGTGACCACATCCCACATTGTGTGTATATTGTTCTTGTGACCACAACCCACATTGTGTGTATATTGTTCTAGTGACCACATCCCACATTGTGTGTATATTGTTCCAGTGACCACATCCCACATTGTGTTTATATTTTTCTAGTGACCACATCCCACATTGTGTGTATATTGTTCTAGTGACCACATCCCATATTGTATGTATATTGTTCTAGTGACCACATCCCACATTGTGTGTATATTGTTCTAGTGACCACATCCCACATTGTATGTATATTGTTCTAGTGACCACATCCCACATTGTGTGTATATTGTTCTAGTGACCACATCCCACATTGAGTGTATATTGTTCTCGTGACCACATCCCACATTGTGTGTATATTGTTCTTGTGACCACATTCCACATTGTGTGTATATTGTTCTAGTGACCACATCCCACATTGTGTGTATATTATATAAAGTAAAGCCAGCCGACGTTCTAGTGACCACATCTCACATTGTGTGTATATTGTTCTAGTGACCACATCCCACATTGTGTGTATATTGTTCTAGTGACCACATCCCACATTGTGTGTATATTATATAAAGTAAAGCCAGCCGACGTTCTATTGATCACATCCAACATTGTGTGTATATTGTTCTAGTGACCACATCCCACATTGTGTGTATATTGTTCTAGTGACCACATCCCACATTGAGTGTATATTGTTCTTGTGACCACATCCCACATTGTGTGTATATTGTTCTTATGACCACATTCCACATTGTGTGTATATTGTTCTAGTGACCACATCCCACATTGTGTGTATATTGTTCTAGTGACCACATCCCACATTGTGTGTATATTGTTCTATTGACCACATCCCACATTGTGTGTATATTGTTCTAGTGACCACATCCCACATTGTGTGTATATTGTTCTAGTGGCCACATCCCACATTGTGTGTATATTGTTCTAGTGACCACATCCCACATTGTGTGTATAATGTTCTAGTGACCACATCCCACAATGTGTGTATAGTGTTCTAGTGACCACATCCCACATTGTGTGTATATTGTTTTAGTGACCACATCTCACATTGTGTGTATATTGTTCTAGTGACCACATCCCACTTTGTGTGTATATTGTTCTAGTGACCACATTCCACATTTTGTGTATAGTGTTCTAGTGACCACATCCCGCATTGTGTGTATATTGTTCTAGTGACCACATCCCACATTGTGTGTATATTGTTCTAGTGACCACATCACACATTGTGTGTATATTATTCTAGTGACCACATCCCACATTGTGTGTATATTGTTCTAGTGACCACATCCCACAATGTGTGTATAGTGTTCTAGTGACCACATCCCACATTGTGTGTATATTGTTTTAGTGACCACATCACACATTGTGTGTATATTGTTCTAGTGACCACATCCCACTTTGTGTGTATATTGTTCTAGTGACCACATTCCACATTTTGTGTATAGTGTTCTAGTGACCACATCCCACATTGTGTGTATATTGTTCTAGTGACCACATCACACATTGTGTGTTTATTGTTCTTGTGACCACATCTCACATTGTGTGTATATTGTTCTAGTGACCACATCCCACATTGTGTGTATATTGTTCTAGTGACCACATCACACATTGTGTGTATATTGTTCTAGTGACCACATCCCACATTGTGTGTATATTGTTCTAATGACCACATCCCACATTGTGTGTATATTGTTCTTGTGACCACAACCCACATTGTGTGTATATTGTTCTAGTGACCACATCCCACATTGTGTGTATATTGTTCCAGTGACCACATCCCACATTGTGTGTATATTGTTCTAGTGACCACATCACACATTGTGTGTATATTGTTCTAGTGACCACATCCCACATTGTGTGTATATTGTTCTAATGACCACATCCCACATTGTGTGTATATTGTTCTTGTGACCACAACCCACATTGTGTGTATATTGTTCTAGTGACCACATCCCACATTGTGTGTATATTGTTCCAGTGACCACATCCCACATTGTGGTTATATTTTTCTAGTGACCACATCCCACATTGTGTGTATATTGTTCTAGTGACTACATCCCATATTGTATGTATATTGTTCTAGTGACCACATCCCACATTGTGTGTATATTGTTCTAGTGAACACATCCCACATTGTATGTATATTGTTCTAGTGACCACATCCCACATTGTGTGTATATTGTTCTAGTGACCACATCCCACATTGAGTGTATATTGTTCTTGTGACCACATCCCACATTGTGTGTATATTGTTCTTGTGACCACATTCCACATTGTGTGTATATTGTTCTAGTGACCACATCCCACATTGTGTGTATATTATATAAAGTAAAGCCAGCCGACGTTCTAGTGACCACATCTCACATTGTGTGTATATTGTTCTAGTGACCACATCCCACATTGTGTGTATATTGTTCTAGTGACCACATCCCACATTGTGTGTATATTATATAAAGTAAAGCCAGCCGACGTTCTATTGATCACATCCAACATTGTGTGTATATTGTTCTAGTGACCACATCCCACATTGTGTGTATATTGTTCTAGTGACCACATCCCACATTGAGTGTATATTGTTCTTGTGACCACATCCCACATTGTGTGTATATTGTTCTTGTGACCACATCCCACATTGTGTGTATATTGTTCTTGTGACCACAACCCACATTGTGTGTATATTGTTCTAGTGACCACATCCCACATTGTGTGTATATTGTTCCAGTGACCACATCCCACATTGTGTTTATATTTTTCTAGTGACCACATCCCACATTGTGTGTATATTGTTCTAGTGACCACATCCCATATTGTATGTATATTGTTCTAGTGACCACATCCCACATTGTGTGTATATTGTTCTAGTGACCACATCCCACATTGTATGTATATTGTTCTAGTGACCACATCCCACATTGTGTGTATATTGTTCTAGTGACCACATCCCACATTGAGTGTATATTGTTCTTGTGACCACATCCCACATTGTGTGTATATTGTTCTTGTGACCACATTCCACATTGTGTGTATATTGTTCTAGTGACCACAACCCACATTGTGTGTATATTATATAAAGTAAAGCCAGCCGACGTTCTAGTGACCACATCTCACATTGTGTGTATATTGTTCTAGTGACCACATCCCACATTGTGTGTATATTGTTCTAGTGACCACATCCCACATTGTGTGTATATTATATAAAGTAAAGCCAGCCGACGTTCTATTGATCACATCCAACATTGTGTGTATATTGTTCTAGTGACCACATCCCACATTGTGTGTATATTGTTCTAGTGACCACATCCCACATTGAGTGTATATTGTTCTTGTGACCACATCCCACATTGTGTGTATATTGTTCTTGTGACCACATTCCACATTGTGTGTATATTGCTCTAGTGACCACATCCCACATTGTGTGTATATTGTTCTAGTGACCACATCCCACATTGTGTGTATATTGTTCTATTGACCACATCCCACATTGTGTGTATATTGTTCTAGTGACCACATCCCACATTGTGTGTATATTGTTCTAGTGGCCACATCCCACATTGTGTGTATATTGTTCTAGTGACCACATCCCACATTGTGTGTATAATGTTCTAGTGACCACATCCCACAATGTGTGTATAGTGTTCTAGTGACCACATCCCACATTGTGTGTATATTGTTTTAGTGACCACATCTCACATTGTGTGTATATTGTTCTAGTGACCACATCCCACTTTATGTGTATATTGTTCTAGTGACCACATTCCACATTTTGTGTATAGTGTTCTAGTGACCACATCCCACATTGTGTGTATATTGTTCTAGTGACCACATCCCACATTGTGTGTTTATTGTTCTTGTGACCACATCTCACATTGTGTGTATATTGTTCTAGTGACCACATCCCACATTGTGTGTATATTGTTCTAGTGACCACATCACACATTGTGTGTATATTGTTCTAGTGACCACATCCCACATTGTGTGTATATTGTTCTAATGACCACATCCCACATTGTGTGTATTTTGTTCTTGTGACCACATCCCACATTGTGTGTATATTGTTCTATTGACCACATCCCACATTGTGTGTATATTGTTCCAGTGACCACATCCCACATTGTGTGTATATTGTTCTAGTGACCACATCTCACATTGTGTGTTTATTGTTCTTGTGACCACATCCCACATTGTATGTATATTGTTCTAGTGACCACATCCCACATTGTGTGTATATTGTTCTATTGACCACATCCCACATTGTGTGTTTATTGTTCTAGTGACCACATCCCACATTGTGTGTATATTGTTCTAGTGACCACATCCCACATTGTGTTTATATTTTTCTAGTGACCACATCCCACATTGTGTGTATATTGTTCTAGTGACCACATCCCATATTGTATGTATATTGTTCTAGTGACCACATCCCACATTGTGTGTATATTGTCCTAGTGACCACATCCCACATTGTATGTATATTGTTCTAGTGACCACATCCCACATTGTGTGTATATTGTTCTAGTGACCACATCCCACATTGTGTGTATATTATATAAAGTAAAGCCAGCCGACGTTCTAGTGACCACATCTCACATTGTGTGTATATTGTTCTAGTGACCACATCCCACATTGTGTGTATATTGTTCTAGTGACCACATCCCACATTGTGTGTATATTATATAAAGTAAAGCCAGCCGACGTTCTATTGATCACATCCCACATTGTGTGTATATTGTTCTAGTGACCACATCCCACATTGTGTGTATATTATATAAAGTAAAGCCAGCCGACGTTCTATTGACCACATCCCACATTGTATGTATATTGTTCTAATGACCACATCCCACATTGTGTGTATATTGTTCTAGTGACCACATCCCACATTGTGTGTATATTGTTCTAGTGACCACATCCCACATTGTGTGTATATTATATAAAGTAAAGCCAGCCGACGTTCTAGTGACCACATCCCACATTGTGTGTATATTGTTCTAGTGACCACATCCCACATTGTGTGTATATTGTTCTAGTGACCACATCCCACATTGTGTGTATATTATATAAAGTAAAGCCAGCCGACGTTCTATTGACCACATCCCACATTGTGTGTATATTGTTCTAGTGACCACATCCCACATTGTGTGTATATTATATAAAGTAAAGCCAGCCGATGTTCTAGTGACCACATCCCACAATGTGTGTATGTTGTTCTAGTGACCACATCCCACATTGTGTGTATATTGTTCTAGTGACCACATCCCACATTGTTTGTGTATTATATAAAGTAAAGAGAGCCGCGTTCTAGTAACCACATCCCACATTGTGTGTATATTATATAAAGTAAAGCCAGCCGACGTTCTATTGACCACATCCCACATTGTGTGTATATTGTTCTAGTGACCACATCCCACATTGTGTGTATATTATATAAAGTAAATCCAGCCGACGTTCTAGTGACCACATCCCACAATGTGTGTATATTGTTTTAGTGACCACATCCCACATTGTGTGTATATTGTTCTAGTGACCACATCCCACATTGTTTGTGTAGTATATAAAGTAAAGCGAGCCGCGTTCTAGTAACCACATCCCACATTGTGTGTATATTATATAAAGTAAAGCGAGCCGCGTTCTAGTAACCACATCCCACATTGTGTGTATATTATATAAAGTAAAGCCAGACGACGTTCTAGTGACCACATCCCACATTGTGTGTATATTGTTCTAGTGACCACATCCCACATTGTGTGTATATTGTTCTAGTGACCACATCCCACATTGTGTGTATATTGTTCTAGTGACCACATCCCACATTGTGTGTATTTTGTTCTTGTGACCAAATCCCACATTGTGTGTATATTGTTCTAGTGACCACATCCCACATTGTGTGTATATTGTTCTAGTGACCACATCCCACATTGTGTGTATATTGTATTTGTGACCACATCCCACATTGTGTGTATATTGTATTTGTGACCACATCCCACATTGTGTGTATATTGTTCTATTGACCACATCCCACATTGTATGTATATTGTTCTAGTGACCACATCCCACATTGTGTTTATATTGTTCTAGTGACCACATCCCACATTGTGTGTATATTGTTCTAGTGACCACATCCCACATTGTGTGTATATTGTTCTATTGACCACATCCCCATTGTGTGTATATTGTTCTAGTGACCACATCTCACATTGTGTGTATATTGTTCTAGTGACCACATCCCACATTGTGTGTATATTGTTCTAGTGACCGCATCCCACATTGTGTGTATATTGTTCTAGTGACCACATCCCACATTGTGTGTATATTGTTCTATTGACCACATCCCACATTGTGTGTTTATTGTTCTAGTGACCACATCCCACATTGTGTGTATATTGTTCTAGTGACCACATCCTACATTGTGTGTATATTGTTCTAGTGACCACATCCCACATTGTGTGTATATTGTTCTAGTGACCACATCCCACATTGTGTGTATATTGTTCTAGTGACCACATCCCACATTGTGTGTATATTGTTCTATTGACCACATCCCACATTGTGTGTATATTGTTCTAGTGACCACATCTCACATTGTGTGTATATTGTTCTAGTGACCACATCCCACATTGTGTGTATATTGTTCTAGTGACCACATCTCACATTGTGTGTATATTATTCTAGTGACCACATCCCACATTGTGTGTTTATTGTTCTAGTGACCACATCTCACATTGTGTGTATATTGTTCTAGTGACCACATCCCACATTGTGTGTATATTGTTCTAGTGACCACATCCCACATTGTGTGTATATTGTTCTAGTGACCACATTGGGTGGGTGGAGGATGTGTGGTTGGGTAGAGGATGTGTGGGTGGGTGATTGTATATGAGTAAGGGTGTGTGGTTAAGGGATGTTTGGTTGGGGGATGGGTGGGTAGAGGATATGTGGGTGGGTAGAGGATATGTGGGTGGGTGAGTGTGTGCAGGTTAGAAGATGGTGGGGGATGTTTGTAGGTGTGGGTTTGGGATCTGTGAGTGGGCTGGGAAAGATGGGAGATTATGTGGGTGGGTGCGGAATTTGTGTGTGGGTAGGCGCGGAATATGTGAGTTGACGGGAAGATGTGTGTGTGGCTGAGGAATGTGTGTTTGGCTGGGTGGGTGGAGGTGTGTGGGTGGAGGAGGATATGTGGGTGAGTGATTGTTGGTGGGTAATGGGACGGGTAGAGGATATGTGAGTGGGTGGGGAGATGTGTGTAGGTGGGGGATGTGTGGGTTATTGAATGTATGTGTGCTTGGGGTGTGGGTGGATGGGACGTGTGGTGGGTGAGAGGTGTGTGTGGGTGGGAAGATGTGTAGGTGTAGGGATGTGGTGGATGGGTGGGGGAATGTATGTGTGTGTGGGTTATGTGTGTGGTTGGGTTTGGGGAGTTGGAGTTAATGGGGGATGTGTGGGTGGGTGGGGGATGTGTGGGTGGGTTGTGGATGTGTCTCATAACATAGTAATATGTATTGTTTATGTTTACAAAACTCATGTGACAATGTTTTTTCCTATGCACTGTTGATGAAAGAAAGCTGAGTGAGTGGTAGGGCCGAATGTAAGACGGGTCTGCGTGCCCAATTTGTTACCCTTTGAATATAAAGTCTGTTCGTTCGTTCGTTCGTTCGTTCCCACTTTGTGTGTATATTGTTCTAGTGACCACATCCCACATTGTGTGTATATTGTTCTAGTGACCACATCCCACATTGTGTGTATATTGTTCTAGTGACCACATCTCACATTGTGTGTATATTGTTCTAGTGACCACATCCCACATTGTGTGTATATTGTTCTAGTGACCACATCCCACATTGTGTGTATATTGTTCTAGTGACCACCTCCCTCATTGTGTGTATATTGTTCTAGTAACCACCTCCCACATTGTGTGTATATTGTTCTAGTGACCAGATCCCACATTGTGTGTATATTGTTCTAGTGACAACATCCCACATTGTGTGTATAGTGTTCTAGTGACCACATCCCACATTGTGTGTATATTGTTCTAGTGACCACATCCCACATTGTGTGTATATTGTTCTATTGACCACATCCCACATTGTGTGTATATTGTTGTAGTGACCACATCCCACATTGTGTGTATATTGTTCTAGTGACCACATCCCACATTGTGTGTATATTGTTCTAGTGACCACATCCCACATTGTGTGTATATTGTTCTAGTGACCACATCCCACAATGTGTGTATAGTGTTCTAGTGACCACATCCCACATTGTGTGTATATTGTTTTAGTGAACACATCCCACATTGTGTGTATATTGTTCTAGTGACCACATCCCACTTTGTGTGTATATTGTTCTAGTGACCACATTCCACATTTTGTGTATAGTGTTCTAGTGACCACATCCCACATTGTGTGTATATTGTTCTAGTGACCACATCACACATTGTGTGTTTATTGTTCTTGAGACCACATCTCACATTGTGTGTATATTGTTCTAGTGACCACATCCCACATTGTGTGTATATTGTTCTAGTGACCACATCACACATTGTGTGTATATTGTTCTAGTGACCACATCCCACATTGTGTGTATATTGTTCTAATGACCACATCCCACATTGTGTGTATATTGTTCTTGTGACCACATCCCACATTGTGTGTATATTGTTCTAGTGACCACATCCCACATTGTGTGTATATTGTTCCAGTGACCACATCCCACATTGTGTGTATATTGTTCTAGTGACCACATCTCACATTGTGTGTTTATTGTTCTTGTGACCACATCCCACATTGTATGTATATTGTTCTAGTGACCACATCCCACATTGTGTGTATATTGTTCTATTGACCACATCCCACATTGTGTGTTTATTGTTCTAGTGACCACATCCCACATTGTGTGTATATTGTTCTAGTGACCACATACCACATTGTGTTTATATTTTTCTAGTGACCACATCCCACATTGTGTGTATATTGTTCTAGTGACCTCATCCCATATTGTATGTATATTGTTCTAGTGACCACATCCCACATTGTGTGTATATTGTTCTAGTGACCACATCCCACATTGTATGTATATTGTTCTAGTGACCACATCCCACATTGTGTGTATATTGTTCTAGTGACCACATCCCACATTGTGTGTATCTTCTTATATATAAAAAAGGATCTCCGTCTGTCTGTATGTATGTATGTATGTATGTATGTATGTCCGTATGTCCTTTATACGTTCGCGAACGGCCCATCCGATTGAGATGAAATTTTCTACACGCCTTCATTTCATTCCAGAGCTGCCAACTGTCATAGTTTTTTTTTTCTTCTTCCTCCTCCTCCCTCCTCCCCCTCCCAAAATACGTACGTAAATATATGATGATGATGATGAAAGAATCCCCGAACCAAAACGCTAGGGAAAGGGAAGAAAATGACGTGACTACACAGAATCCTCCTTCCTCCTCCTCCTTCCTTCTTCTCCCTCTGCCTCCTCCCTCCTCCTCCTCTCCCCTCCTCCTCCTTCTCCTCCTCCCTCCTTCTCCCTCCTTCTCCTCCTCTCCCCTCCTCCTACCCTCTTCCTCTTCCACTCCTCCCTCTCCCTCCTCCCTCCTCCATCCTCCTCCTCCCTCTTCCTCCTCCTCCCTCTTCCTCCTCCTTCCTCCTCCTACCTCTTCCTCCCTCTCCCTCCTCCATCCTCCTCCTCCTTCTTCCTCCTCCTTCCTTCTCCTCCCTCTTCCTCCTCCTCCTCCCTCCTCCATCCTCCTCCTCCCTCTTCCTCCTCCTCCCTCTTCCTCCTCCTTCCTCCTCCTCCCTCTTCCTCCCTCTCCCTCCTCCATCCTCCTCCTCCTTCTTCCTCCTCCTTCCTTCTCCTCCCTCTTCCTCCTCCTCCTACCTCCTCCTCTCTCCTCCTCCCTCCTCCCTTTTCCTCCCTCCTCCTCCTCCCTCTACCTCCTCCCTCTTCCTCTCCACTCTTCCTCCTACCCTCTTCCTCTTCCCCTCCCCCTCCTCCCTATCCCTCCTCCTCCCTTCATATTCCTCCTCCTCCCTCTTCCTCCTCCTCCCTCCTCCTCCCTCCTCCTCCTTCTTCCTCCCTCCTCCTCCTCCCCCCTCCTCCCCCTCCTCATTCCTCTCCTCCTCCTCCTCCCTCCTCCTCCCTCTACCTCCTCCCTCCTCCTCCCTTCACATTCCTCCTCCTCCCTCTCCTCCTCCCTCTTCCTCCTCCTCCCTCCTCCTCCTCCTCCCTCCCTCCTCCCTCCTCTTCCTCCTCCCTTTCCCTCCTCCCTCCTCCTTCCTCCTTCTCCCTCCACCTCCTCCTCTCTCCTCCTCCTCCATCCTCCGCCTTCCTCCTCCTCCCTCCTCCTCCTCCCCTCCTCCTCCCTCCGTCTCCCTCCTTCTTCCCCTCCTCCTCCCTCCTCCCTCTTCCTCCTCTCCCTTCCTCCTCCCTCCTCCTACCTCCTCCCTCCTCTCTCCTCCTCCGTCCACCTCCTCCTCACTCCTCCTCCTCTCTCATCCTCCTCCCTCCTCCTCCTCCTCCCTCCTCCTCTCTCCTCCTCCTCCTCCTCCTCCCTCCTCCTCCTCCCTCCTCGTCCTTCCTCCTCCCTCTTCCTCCTCCTCCTCCCTCTCCCCTCATTCCTCCCTCTTCCTCCTAATCCCTCCTCCTCCTTCCTACTCCTCCCTCCTACTCCTGTCTCCTCCTCCTTCATCCTGCTCCCTCCTCCTCCTCCCTCCGTCGAATATGAATTAAATGATATGCTCCCCACCAGGGACTGGGTGAAGCCGGGCCGGGTCGTATTTTTTGGGAATGGGAACGGGAGCAGGGGCCGAATATGAATTAAATAAGACGCTCCATTTACCCAAGTTTATTGTTTGGGGAAGATGTAAAGATCTTTTAAGTGCTCTTTCTAATAATAGACAGACAGACAGACAGATAGATAGTCGGGAACGGGAACGGGAGCTTATATGACTACTTATATGAATTAAATGAGATGCTCCCCACCAGAGTCTGGGCGAAGCCGGGCCGGGTCAGCTAGTATTATATAAAGTAAAGCCAGCCAACGTTCTAGTGACCACATCTCACATTGTGTGTATATTGTTCTAGTGACCACATCCCACATTGTGTGTATATTGTTCTAGTGACCACATCCCACATTGTGTGTATATTATATAAAGAAAAGCCAGCCGACGTTCTATTGATCACATCCCACATTGTGTGTATATTGTTCTAGTGACCACATCCCACATTGTGTGTATATTGTTCTAGTGACCACATCCCACATTGAGTGTATATTGTTCTTGTGATCACATCCCACATTGTGTGTATATTGTTCTTGTGACCACATTCCACATTGTGTGTATATTGTTCTAGTGACCACATCCCACATTGTGTGTATATTGTTCTAGTGACCACATCCCACATTGTGTGTATATTGTTCTATTGACCACATCCCACATTGTGTGTATATTGTTCTAGTGACCACATCCCACATTGTGTGTATATTGTTCTAGTGACCACATCCCACATTGTGTGTATATTGTTCTAGTGACCACATCCCACATTGTGTGTATAATGTTCTAGTGACCACATCCCACAATGTGTGTATAGTGTTCTAGTAACCACATCCCACATTGTGTGTATATTGTTTTAGTGACCACATCCCACATTGTGTGTATATTGTTCTAGTGACCACATCCCACTTTGTGTGTATATTGTTCTAGTGACCACATTCCACATTTTGTGTATATTGTTCTAGTGACCACATCCCACATTGTGTGTTTATTGTTCTTGTGACCACATCTCACATTGTGTGTATATTGTTCTAGTGACCACATCCCACATTGTGTGTATATTGTTCTAGTGACCACATCACACATTGTGTGTATATTGTTCTAGTGACCACATCCCACATTGTGTGTATATTGTTCTAATGACCACATCCCACATTGTGTGTATATTGTTCAATTGACCACATCCCACATTGTGTGTTTATTGTTCTAGTGACCACATCCCACATTGTATGTATATTGTTCTAGTGACCACATCCCACATTGTGTGTATAATGTTCTAGTGACCACATCCCACATTGTATGTATATTGTTCTAGTGACCACATCCCACATTGTGTGTATATTGTTCTAGTGACCACATCCCACATTGTGTGTATATTATATAAAGTAAAGCCAGCCGACGTTCTAGTGACCACATCTCACATTGTGTGTATATTGTTCTAGTGAACACATCCCACATTGTGTGTATATTGTTCTAGTGACCAAATCCCACATTGTGTGTATATTATATAAAGAAAAGCCAGCCGACGTTCTATTGATCACATCCCACATTGTGTGTATATTGTTCTAGTGACCACATCCCACATTGTGTGTATATTGTTCTAGTGACCACATCCCACATTGAGTGTATATTGTTCTTGTGATTACATCCCACATTGTGTGTATATTGTTCTTGTGACCACATTCCACATTGTGTGTATATTGTTCTAGTGACCACATCCCACATTGTGTGTATATTGTTCTAGTGACCACATCCCACATTGTGTGTATATTGTTCTATTGACCACATCCCACATTGTGTGTATATTGTTCTAGTGACCACATCCCACATTGTGTGTATATTGTTCTAGTGACCACATCCCACATTGTGTGTATATTGTTCTAGTGACCACATCCCACATTGTGTGTATAATGTTCTAGTGACCACATCCTACAATGTGTGTATAGTGTTCTAGTAACCACATCCCACATTGTGTGTATATTGTTTTAGTGACCACATCCCACATTGTGTGTATATTGTTCTAGTGACCACATCCCACTTTGTGTGTATATTGTTCTAGTGACCACATTCCACATTTTGTGTATATTGTTCTAGTGACCACATCCCACATTGTGTGTTTATTGTTCTTGTGACCACATCTCACATTGTGTGTATATTGTTCTAGTGACCACATCCCACATTATGTGTATATTGTTCTAGTGACCACATCACACATTGTGTGTATATTGTTCTAGTGACCACATCCCACATTGTGTGTATATTGTTCTAATGACCACATCCCACATTGTGTGTATATTGTTCTTGTGACCACATCCCACATTGTGTGTATATTGTTCTAGTGACCACATCCCACATTGTGTGTATATTGTTCCAGTGACCACATCCCACATTGTGTGTATATTGTTCTAGTGACCACATCTCACATTGTGTGTTTATTGTTCTTGTGACCACATCCCACATTGTATGTATATTGTTCTAGTGACCACATCCCACATTGTGTGTATATTGTTCTATTGACCACATCCCACATTGTGTGTTTATTGTTCTAGTGACCACATCCCACATTGTGTGTATATTGTTCTATTGACCACATCCCACATTGTGTTTATATTTTTCTAGTGACCACATCCCACATTGTGTGTATATTGTTCTAGTGACCACATCCCATATTGTATGTATATTGTTCTAGTGACCACATCCCACATTGTGTGTATATTGTCCTAGTGACCACATCCCACATTGTATGTATATTGTTCTAGTGACCACATCCCACATTGTGTGTATATTGTTCTAGTGACCACATCCCACATTGTGTGTATATTATATAAAGTAAAGCCAGCCGACGTTCTAGTGACCACATCTCACATTGTGTGTATATTGTTCTAGTGACCACATCCCACATTGTGTGTATATTGTTCTAGTGACCACATCCCACATTGTGTGTATATTATATAAAGTAAAGCCAGCCGACGTTCTATTGACCACATCCCACATTGTATGTATATTGTTCTAGTGACCACATCCCACATTGCGTGTATATTGTTCTAGTGACCACATCCCACATTGTGTGTATATTGTTCTAGTGACCACATCCCACATTGTGTGTATATTATATAAAGTAAAGACAGCCGACGTTCTAGTGACCACATCCCACATTGTGTGTATATTGTTCTAGTGACCACATCCCACATTGTGTGTATATTGTTCTAGAGACCACATCCCACATTGTGTGTATATTATATAAAGTAAAGCCAGCCGACGTTCTATTGACCACATCCCACATTGTGTGTATATTGTTCTAGTGACCACATCCTACATTGTGTGTATATTATATAAAGTAAAGCCAGCCGATGTTCTAGTGACCACATCCCACAATGTGTGTATGTTGTTCTAGTGACCACATCTCACATTGTGTGTATATTGTTCTAGTGACCACATCCCACATTGTTTGTGTATTATATAAAGTAAAGAGAGCCGCGGTCTAGTAACCACATCCCACATTGTGTGTATATGATATAAAGTAAAGCTAGCCGACGTTCTAGTGACCACATCCCACATTGTGTGTATATTATATAAAGTAAAGCCAGCCGACGTTCTATTGACCACATCCCACATTGTGTGTATATTGTTCTAGTGACCACATCCCACATTGTGTGTATATTATATAAAGTAAAGCCAGCCGACGTTCTAGTGACCACATCCCACAATGTGTGTATATTGTTTTAGTGACCACATCCCACATTGCGTGTATATTGTTCTAGTGACCACATCCCACATTGTTTGTGTAGTATATAAAGTAAAGCGAGCCGCGTTCTAGTAACCACATCCCACATTGTGTGTATATTATATAAAGTAAAGCGAGCCGCGTTCTAGTAACCACATCCCACATTGTGTGTATATTATATAAAAAAAAGCCAGACGACGTTCTAGTGACCACATCCCACATTGTGTGTATATTGTTCTAGTGACCACATCCCACATTGTGTGTATATTGTTCTAGTGACTACATCCCACATTGTGTGTATATTGTTCTAGTGACCACATCCCACATTGTGTGTATTTTGTTCTTGTGACCACATCCCACATTGTGTGTATATTGTTCTAGTGACCACATCCCACATTGTGTGTATATTGTTCTAGTGACCACATCCCACATTGTGTGTATATTGTATTTGTGACCACATCCCACATTGTGTGTATATTGTATTTGTGACCACATCCCACATTGTGTGTATATTGTTCTATTGACCACATCCCACATTGTATGTATATTGTTCTAGTGACCACATCCCACATTGTGTTTATATTGTTCTAGTGACCACATCCCACATTGTGTGTATATTGTTCTAGTGACCACATCCCACATTGTGTGTATATTGTTCTATTGACCACATCCCACATTGTGTGTATATTGTTCTAGTGACCACATCTCACATTGTGTGTATATTGTTCTAGTGACCACATCCCACATTGTGTGTATATTGTTCTAGTGACCGCATCCCACATTGTGTGTATATTGTTCTAGTGACCACATCCCACATTGTGTGTATATTGTTCTATTGACCACATCCCACATTGTGTGTTTATTGTTCTAGTGACCACATCCCACATTGTGTGTATATTGTTCTAGTGACCACATCCTACATTGTGTGTATATTGTTCTAGTGACCACATCCCATATTGTGTGTATATTGTTCTAGTGACCACATCCCACATTGTGTGTATATTGTTCTAGTGACCACATCCCACATTGTGTGTATATTGTTCTATTGACCACATCCCACATTGTGTGTATATTGTTCTAGTGACCACATCTCACATTGTGTGTATATTGTTCTAGTGACCACATCCCACATTGTGTGTATATTGTTCTAGTGACCACATCTCACATTGTGTGTATATTGTTCTAGTGACCACATCCCACATTGTGTGTTTATTGTTCTAGTGTCCACATCTCACATTGTGTGTATATTGTTCTAGTGACCACATCCCACATTTTGTATATATTGTTCTAGTGACCACATCCCACATTGTGTGTTTGTTGTTGTTGTTGTTTGTCCATCAAGAATGATGATGACCATTCATTTCATCCAGTGGGGTTGAATGTGTGGAGCCGTGGGTTCTAAGATGGCTGATAAGGCCTATTTTGGCTCGAAATGTTCTTTGACAATGTGGGCAAAGAATGCTTGACGTCTCTGGAGGAGGATTTCCTGCAGTGGTTTTTCTGTCCTGCCTTTTCTTCACAGCTCTTGCAGTCCTGGTTGCCTCACATATGACTGCACCTTTGCGCAATGATGCACGCCACGAATTTCGGTCTCTGGCTGCAGCCTCCCAGGTGTCATGACGAATTCCAAAAGCTTTCAGTGAAATTTTCAGAGTGTCTTTAAAACGTTTCCTCTGGCCACCTTGGGAGCGTTTACCACAACGCAGTTCGCTGTAGAAAATTCGTTTAGGGAGCCTGTGATCTGGCATGCGGGTCAAGTGACCAGCCCAGCTAATCTGATTCTTCATCAGTATAGTGTGGATACTGGGCATGTATGCTCTTTCTAGGACTTCAGTGTCTGGAATCTTGTCTTGCCATTTAATCTTCAGTAGCTTCCTTAGGCAGACTGTGTGGAAGTGGTTTAATTTCCTAGCGTGTCGCTGATAAACAGTCCAGGTTTCACAAGCATATAGCAGTGTGGATAATACAACTGCTTTGTAGACTTTTAGCTTTGTTTGCAGGCTTATTCCAGTTCTGTCCCATACATTCTTGTACAGTCTGCCAAAGGCTGCACTGGCCTTGGAGATTCTTGCATTCACTTCGTCATCGATTGTGGCAGCTTGTGACACAGTGCTGCCAAGATAGGTGAATTTGTCCACAACACTTAGTCTATGGTCATTCACTTTGATATTCGGCACAGTGTGATTATTCCCTGGAGCTGGCTGGTACATGACTACAGTCTTCTCCAAGTTGATATTGAGCCCAAAGTTGGCACAGGCATGTGAGAAAGCTGAAACATTATGTTGCATGTCCGCCTCTGAGTTGGCGTATAGAGCGCAATCATCAGCAAACAGGAGCTCTCTGACGGTGCCGCTGTCAATTTTGGTTTTAGCTTTCAGCCTTCTGAGATTGAATAACTTTCCATCCATACGGTAGTTGATGTCTATTCCAATGTCGTCGTTCTCGAAGGCATTCATCAACATGGCTGAAAACATGAGGCTGAACAGTGTTGGTGCCAGGACACATCCTTGCTTCACTCCATTGGTTACAGGAAAGGGTTCAGACAGTTCACCATTTTCCTGTACTCTTGCCTGCATGCCGTCATGAAATAGCCGCACTATTTGGACAAACTTTCGTGGACAGCCATATTTTGCCATAATCTTCCACAGTCCTTCTCTGCTGACTGTATCAAAAGCCTTGGTAAGGTCAATGAAAGTGGAGCACATTTCAGAGTTCTGTTCCTGACATTTCTCTTGCAGCTGCCTTGCAGCGAAAATCATGTCAACAGTTCCACGTTCTTTTCTGAAGCCACACTGACTCTCAGGAAGAAGACCTTGATCGAGATGGGCTGTGAGGCGATTGAGAAGAATTCTGGCGAGTATCTTCCCTGCAATTGAAAGCAAGGAGATGCCTCGGTGTTTGTCACAGGATTGGCGGTTTCCTTTACGTTTGTAAAGGTGGACTATTGACGCGTCCTTAAAATCTTGTGGCATGGTCTCGTTCATCCATATGTTTGTGAAGACTTGGTGAAGCTGCTCTGTTAGGACCGGCCCACCTGCCTTGTATATCTCTGCTGGGATGGAGTCAGGACCAGATGCCTTGCCGCTGGAGAGTTGCCGGATGGCTTTGTTTATTTCCACTATGGTTGGCAGGTCACCAAGTGTCTCATTGGTGGGAACTTGAGGAAGGCAGTTGATGGTTTCATCATCGAAGAAGGAAGTTGCATTTAAGATTTTGCTGAAATGCTCTGCCCAACGTTGGAGGATTTCTTTCTTATCGGTGACCAATGTTCCCCCGTCTGCACTGAGGAGGGGAACTATGCCTGGTGATGGACCATAGACCGCTTTCAGTGAGTCGTAGAAGTTTTTCATATCATGTCTGTCAGCAAAGCCCTGAATTTCATCAGCTTTGCTGCTCAGCCAGGAGTCCCGCATGTGCCGAAGTTTCTGCTGCACTACTCTCTGAATGTTCTTGAAAGCATCTTTTTTTGATGTTGACTTTGGGTCATTCAAATGTGCCTTGAGGAGAAGATGTTTCTCGGCCAGC
The DNA here is from genome assembly GCA_963921405.1 of Cepaea hortensis. Classification (NCBI taxonomy): domain Eukaryota; kingdom Metazoa; phylum Mollusca; class Gastropoda; order Stylommatophora; family Helicidae; genus Cepaea; species Cepaea hortensis. Next base: position 129,824,031 of record OY992881.1, on the reverse strand, counting down.
AATTGGTTGATGTCTTCGGAATTTTCATCAAACCAGTCTTTATGCTTTCGGGGGGCTGGACCCAGGATTTCCATAGCAGTTTTGTAAATTGTGTCCTTTAGGGCTCTCCATTCTGTTTCTGTATCCTGTTTAGCTTCAGCATTGGGCTTGAGGCGGTCTTCCAGCATATTTTCAAACGACTGCTGCATTTTCTTGCTGTTTAGGCGGGTGACATTTAGCTTTGTTTGCATTTTCGCCCCTTGAGGACGCCGTGGTGGCCTGATGTGGATGTTCATTTTCGAGACAATGAGACGATGGTCTGTCCAACATTCGGCACCACACATGGATTTTGTCACTCGAACGTCTTGTCTGTCACTCCTCCTGACGATGACATAGTCAATAAGGTGCCAGTGTTTCGAGCGAGGGTGCATCCACGATGTCCTATTCCTCATGGGGAGACGGAAAATTGTGTTCGTAATCACGAGATCATGTTCGGCACATGTCTGAAGGAGGCGGAGTCCATTGCTGTTACAATTTCCGACTCCATGCTTTCCAATAATGCCACTCCAAGAGGTGGTGTCCGTGCCTACTCTGGCATTGAAATCCCCAAGGAGTATAAGTTTGTCTCCTTTGGGAACAGATGTTAATACACTGTGCAGGTCCTCATAGAACTTGTTCTTGACATCATCTTCGTTGGTCATAGTTGGTGCGTAGACACTCACAATGGTTGCGTGCTTCCTTCCATTCAGCAGAGGCAACTTCATGGTCATGAGCCTGTCATTTATAGCCTTTGGAAATCCAGCTAATTTGCCGACCAGGGCCGACTTAATGGCAAATCCCACACCGGATTGGCGTCTTTCCTCGCTTTTCCTTCCACTCCAGAAAAATGTGTAGCCGGCACCAATTTCACAGATTTGGCCTTCTTCTGCAAGTCGTGTCTCGCTCAAGGCTGCAATGTCGATGTTGTACCTGCCCAGCTCTCTCCCAATCAGTGCTGTTCGTCATTGTGTGTATATTGTTCTAGTGACCACATTGGGTGGGTGGAGGATGTGTGGTTGGGTAGAGGATGTGTGGGTGGGTGATTGTATATGAGTAAGGGTGTGTGGTTAAGGGATGTTTGGTTGGGGGATGGGTGGGTAGAGGATATGTGGGTGGGTAGAGGATATGTGGGTGGGTGAGTGTGTGCAGGTTAGGAGATGGTGGGGGATGTTTGTAGGTGTGGGCTTGGGATCTGTGAGTGGGCTGGGAAAGATGGGAGATTATGTGGGTGGGTGCGGAATTTGTGTGTGGGTAGGCGCGGAATATGTGAGTTGACGGGGAGATGTGTGTGTGGCTGAGGAATGTGTGTTTGGCTGGGTGGGTGGAGGTGTGTGGGTGGAGGAGGATATGTGGGTGAGTGATTGTTGGTGGGTAATGGGACGGGTAGAGGATATGTGAGTGGGTGGGGAGATGTGTGTAGGTGGGGGATGTGTGGGTTATTGAATGTATGTGTGCTTGGGGTGTGGGTGGATGGGACGTGTGGTGGGTGAGAGGTGTGTGTGGGTGGGAAGATGTGTAGGTGTAGGGATGTGGTGGATGGGTGGGGGAATGTATGTGTGTGTGGGTTATGTGTGTGGTTGGGTTTGGGGAGTTGGAGTTAATGGGGGATGTGTGGGTGGGTGGGGGAAGTGTGGGTGGGTTGTGGATGTGTCTCATAACATAGTAATATGCATTGTTTATGTTTACAAAACTCATGTGACAATGTTTTTTCCTATGCACTGTTGATGAAAGAAAGTTGAGTGAGTGGTAGGGCCGAATGTAAGACGGGCCTGCGTGCCCAATTTGTTACCCTTTGAATATAAAGTCTGTTCGTTCGTTCGTTCGTTCGTTCCCACATTGTGTGTATATTGTTCTAGTGACCACATCCCACATTGTGTGTATATTGTTCTAGTGACCACATCCCACATTGTGTGTATATTGTTCTAGTGACCACATCCCACATTGTGTGTATATTGTTCTAGTGACCACATTCCATATTGTGTGTATAGTGTTCTAGTGACCACATCCCACATTGTGTGTATATTGTTCTAATGACCACATCCCACATTGTGTGTTTATTGTTCTAATGACCACATCCCACATTGTGTGTAGATGGATCTAAACATGTGGAGCTAGCACTTTATACATAATAATCCTTAAACTTGAAGAAATAATCGTCATATTGAACTAAGGCGTAAATATTGCTAGTGCTGGTTATTGTGTACACAGTCCATGAACAGAAAATATATTGTTTTGTTTCTACTTGCAGTACTAGTCAAAGCATATGGACTTTCCGATACACTGGATAAAGGTAAGTTGTACTATTGTCGCGCATTACTACAACTGGTAAATAAGTACACATTTTATTTATTTTCGTTGTTCTGATGTGTGAGTAATGTGTGGCTGCCGTCATTTTTTTTTTTATAACCACACATCAGTGATTTAAACAAAGTTCTCATTCCGGGACTACTTTCAGAGGGGAAAAAATTACATCTATGCCATAATCGCTTCCAGATAATTAGCATAGAGCACAAAGCTGTACCGATTCTATAACAAGAAGAAAGGGTATTTGTCTGACAGGTCAGAGGAACCAGTGACCGTGCCTTCACCGTGAGAACCACTTGGAGAAATGTCTTGTAGACAACAGTAAGGACTTCACTGTGGTTAGTATAAGAAATTGTGAAACACTATGGGAGAAATGGAAATGCAAGCATATGCTAGTTAGTGAATTGAATCATTTTACCGTGAGCAACAAGCTGCTGCAACAGCAGCCGGTGATAAAGCAGGCAAGTTTTCGTTACAACAAGAAGGAATAAGCCATTGCTGCATTTTCTTGCTGTAACTGTTCAGTATCGCTGCAGCATATATAATGAGGAAAGTGAGAAAAGATGATACCATGGAACATTATGGTACATTCAAAATGGGTGGAAATGCAATTCCAGACTTCGAATATGCCGATAGCATGATTTTTCTGGCAAATAATGTTTTTAGAAATTAAAAGAGTTAATATTTTCTGTTAAAATTCTCACAGATGTTGAAACATTGCTTTCAAAACTGAAATAAAAACTAAAAACGCAGAGGTTTAATAATGTCCAAAAACAAAAATACACGGCAATCAAGAAAGCAGAATCAACAATGTAGAAATTTAAAATACCACTAACTAACATTTCAAAACAAAGTTGTAAAATGAGAAGTATTTAAGAGAACTCAGAAAGAAACTACATACAGTGGAGCAGAAGATAATAAACTGGAGATCTTTGTTACATTACAAAACAAACTGAAGTAAAATGTTTCGATTTTCAAAATTCTCTCTTTATAATTGTTTATATTCACTGAAGCATATATAATGAGATATGACGAGACAAATAACAATTTTGATTCATTCAAAATGAGTACAATCCAATTCCATAACACAGACATGCAGATGATTGATTGATTGATTGATTGATTGATTGATTGACATCACAACATTCGAGGCATTCCCATAAGCGCCACGTCCCCATCCTCAGCAGCCAGCGAAGAGTTCCAACTCCAATAGTACCAGTAGCAATCTGATTATATGTCCGTCTCGCCTTTCCTCTGAGCGTCGAGCGTCGGCCAGATCCCCTCGTCACACCTCGCTGTCTCATTCTTGCCAGACTATGGTGATCCATTTGTTCCTCCGCGGTGTACACGTGCTCCCACAAGGCCGCAACCACGTCTGCCTTATCATGCATCAATACTCCACCAAGTTTTGCAGAGCCAGCCAATCTGTCCGCTTGTTCATTTCTCAGCACACCGCATGCCCCGGAAAAAAAAAATATCCAGACGATCCTAGCCGTGACTTCCGAAGCGAAGAAAGCCACTCTGCACGAAGCTTGCCTGTCCTCACCCTACTCAGCATGCTTTCTGAGTCAGTTACAATCACGACGTGTATATGTATCGTATTCTCCATCCAACGGAAAGCTGCACTGACCGCCTCCACTTCCATTCTTAAGCTAGATGTTGTGGTATCAAATGCCATGCTTTCATGCACCAAACGTCGACCATTAGCTTTTGCTAAGAACCCCCAGGCACTTCTCCTACCTCTCAACACTGAACCATCTGTGTATATAATCGCATCACCCGGGCGAGCATTATCCTGAATTAGTTGCTGCATTTCCGCTTCCGTGGCCCCTGCTGGTCACTCTCTGCACTCCCGGCCAATGTGATTATAACTGCACAAGTCTGACTGCTCCGCTGGAACTCTGACCCCCTCCTTTCCTCGATGTTATAGGCGCCAATGGCAAGATTAAGTGAGACAGACTCTTATTAAATATTGGAACGTTCATGGACATTTTACAACTAAGACATTCTTACATGTAACATTATGACCGATCACGACAAAACTTCATAATTTTATGGTTTCACGTGAGCTAATCTGAAAGGTGTAAATACAATTGCCCAATGACTGGGTATTAAGTGAGTGGACTTGACATAGAGCAATGTGGCCAGCTTTCTAAGAATTTTAACTAGGACAATTGGGACTTGATTACAATGAGTGTCCAAGGCACGTTGTAAACCGGAACACTGGATAAAGGGACACAATGAGGAAATGATGCAGTTCTTCAATTCCTGCATGAAAATACTGGGCTATATATAAATAAACAGCCTTAATGAGTTTGTGGCGCGCAATGCACATATCTATAAGTAATTTATTGTCATTAACATTTATTATCAACATTTTCGTCACCAGCAAAGTTACTAATTATTATACTTATCTGATCATAACTTGTAAAATCGTTTAAAATGTCTGTACACTGATATGTTGAGCAGGACTCCCACGACCGCGTGTTTGATGTCACTAGGCCAAGTTTAGTTTGTAGTGGTCTACATTGATATACAAAACACTATACCAATGATAATTATGACAATAAAAGTAAATGAACCACTAGCAGTGATACCAAATTAAACCATCATACATTCTGACAAGCAGCAGGTTTCCAATATCTGGAACATGAATGACATGGCAGAGGTCAGCAATTTTGTGCATCTTAGGATAATAGTACACTAAACTTCAGATTGAATTAGACTACAGTTTGTATTAGCTGATGGATATATCTAAGCGTATTAGATTGCATAACTACAATGAAGACATAACTACAGCACTAGACGGTAGACGATGTATATTTTCAGTATAACCACATAAATAATATCAACTAAGAGCAAGAACTTGCACTGTCTCGTGCCGACTCCGTAGCCTTCCCTCTGAGCGAGGGTAGTACATGGCTGTTCGGTGGGGCAATAGGCGGCTGGCAGCAGTCGTCAAATCATGCAAATGTCGACCGAAGTCCAACCTCCATATCAGGGCGGTAGTCGTTGTCCGTAAGTCGCACTCAGTTGCAGAGACCAAAAGGTGGGTCGAAATCAAGAGGAAGATCCGGCTTCCTAGTAGAGTTCGGCGCCGTGAACGGGTCACGAAGAATGAACAGGTGCTAACAAGCACCGGTGGCACAAGCTCTCCTCACTGAGGGAGGGGAGGCTGGAGAGTGGACATGTTCACAGCTAAGGGATAGGCACAAACAACAAGAACAACGACATCGACCGAACGTCTAGCACGTTAGGGAAAAGTCGCCCAGAGTCATGACCTGGACGAGCCTGCCCCTAGACATTGTCAGATAGGTAAATAGGCCGAAACATTCGGGGAAGGGGACTACTTCTGATGATCAGAACCCCCACCCCTGCCGTGTTTGCATCGCGGCGGAGTTGTTATAACTATCAGCAATAAACACACGCCAAAGCCACACAAAGAAACCTGGCCAGCTCAATAACTAACACCCTTGCTGGTCACTTCCGGTAAATTTCTATTGAGAAGGAACATTTAAAACTTGGCTCTCTAGTGCTTGCTATTATGTACACAGTCCATGAACAGAAAATACAATGTTTTGTTACTATTTGCAGCAAAAGACGCCATAGGTAAGTTGTATTCTTGACTCGCATTATTAGAACTGATAAATAAGTACACATTGTATTTATTGTCAGTGTTATGATCTGAGAGTATTGTGTGCCTGCCACAATGTTTGTGTGTTTTAACAACATCAACAACAGGCGATGTTTCAGGAGATACCATTTTATAAGCAACAGTGTGAGCAAGGTGTGGACTGCGCCTGGCTCTGCAGCCAGCAGGGTTAGGATCGGCTAGCCTCTCCCAGGAGGGGTAAAAAGTGAGAATTAGTAGCCTGCCGATGACCCGCAGACTACACAAGTCAACCCCACCTCCACGTGGCGTAGGCTGGGAAACCATGACCACGAGGTCATGGGCTAACGGGGATATGGCTCACCATAGGGGATGGCCTCCCTATAGTCAGATTTTTGTCCTAAATCTGCGACTGGCCTAGCATGCCGGCAGGGAATCTTTATCCTGCTTGTAGAAAAATTAAGAAGTATAAACGGACAGATTCTAATGGATGTAGACCCGGCAATGTTCATTTACTACGAGATAGATCAACGATTAAAAATATGCACAATGAACGTCTTCGATTTCAATATTAAAGAAGAAGAACTTATAAAAACAACGAAAGAGCAAAATTGAACTGGTGGGAATAGCGGACACCAAAATAAAGGGGGAAGGGTGCAAGCAGATCCACCACAGTTACACGTTTGTCTACTCTGGAGTGGAACAGCAAGTAAGAGCAAGACACGGTGTGGGAATAGTCACTGAACCACGGCTAGCAAGAGGAATACTAGACATAAAATATATATCAGAAAGAATCATAACAGTGAGAATAAAAGAACAAACAATTACAACATATGTACAAATATACGCACCATGTAATACAAACAATAACGAGCAAGAATTTGAGGACTACTATGAAGACATCTATGACGTGCTAAATAAAATAGATAAGCAGGACAACATCATAGTTATGGGAGACTTCAATGCAAGACTAGGACATAACAGATCGGGCATAGAAAAGCATTTTGGGGCATTTGGAGACCAACATAATGAAAGAAATGATAATTGAAGTAGACTGATAGAGCTATGCAGCCAACACGACCTCTATATAACAAATACATTCTATAAATACAAAGACTCACAAATATACACCTGGTATAAATGGAACGATCTAGATACTAAAAGCCAAATTGATTTTATATTAACAATAAATAACAGGAAGATAAATATATTAGAAGCAAGGGCAGTGCCTAACTTAGGTATAAACACCGACCACAAAGCAGTCGTTGCCACAATAAGAATCATCAGTAGAAGGAAGCAAAGACCAGCAAAATAAATGCCATGCGAATCAGTAAACTTAAAACATCTCATAGACGAGGCAGTGAGAGAAAATTATGAATAAGAGCTAACTGAAATCTTTATAAAATTACCGAAAGGATGAAAGACAGTGGAAGAAGAATGGGAGATGTTCAAACCAGGCATTTTAAATTCTGCAAAGATAACATGTGGGAAACCCCCCCCCCCCCCCCAAAAAAAAAAAAGCAATGCACGGATAAAGAAAATAACGAGTTGGTGGAACGCAGAAGTAAAGAAAGCTGTAAAAGACAAAAAGGAAAAATATAAAAAGTGGTCGAAGAGCAAATAGGAATGCGATTACATAGAATATAGAATAGCGAGAAGACATGAGAATAGAACAGGAAAGAGAGAAAAACAAAAAGACTCTAAATAAAAATTACAAGGAGGCAACTAGAAACTTCTATAAAAAGATAAGTGCAATGAGAACTAAAGGAGAACAATTTGACCCAACTGAAATAATTAACAACGAAAATGAAGAACCAATAAGTGAACAAAAACAAATCCTAATAAGATGGAAACAGTACTTCGAACAACTTCTCAACATCCCATCAGATGTCACAGGAATTCAAGAAACGACACAGATGCCACCAAAGAACTAGAACCAGATATACTGACAGAAGAAATTATAGAAGCTGTCAGATTAGCCCCATTGAACAAATCACAGAGACAAGATGAAATACCAAATGAACTAATTAAAGCAGCAAGAGAAGTAGGAACAGCATGGCTACATAGACTATTCAACCATGTTTGGGAATAACAACAGACACCACGAGACTGCGGAAACGCCATAATTATCCCAATTTGGAAAAAAAACAAAGGCAGCAAAAAAAAAGACTGCACACAATACAGAGACATTTTACTGTTGAGTCATACTGGGAACATAATTTGCGACATTCTTGAGAAAAGATTACGAATTAATATAGAACCCCAGCTAAGCGAAACACAACTTGGATTTAGGAAAAACAAAGGATGCACAGATGCCATATTTTCTCTTAGACAACTTATAGAAAAATCAATCGAGTTCAATGAAACACTCTACTTAGCCTTTGTCGACCAAGGAAAGTCATTTGATAGAGTAGATAGAAACAAGCCGGGGGAAATCCTTAAACAATATGGAGTGAGTACACATCTAACAAACCTATGTAGAAGTTTATACAATAACAGTGAATGCATAGTGAGAGCAACTGGAGGACACTCGGAACCCTTCACCATAAGATCTGGAGTACGACAAGGTTGTGTCCTGTCCCCTCTCTTGTTTATAACATATATAGACAACATATATAAAGAAAGCAGCCAGAGACCGTAAGAACACCCCATGACGAGAGCACAGAAGAAGAACCATCTGCAAATCTAACCATTAGAGAACTCCTGTTTGTGGACAACCAAGCACTAATTGCAAAATCAGAAGCTGAATTACAAGACCACATGAATAGTCTAAACGAAATGCGCAGGGAACATAACATGAACATTAGCACAAGTAAAACACAGGTATTGACTATAACTTAAGAAGAAAAAGCAACAACGATTCACCTAAACGAACATCTCCTACCCATCTGAAATTCACTAAACAAGATGACCTTTGATATTCTACCATCATCCATCCTCCTAACATGTCCTATCCATCTAAGTCTACGAAGAATGAGCATGGAACACACCGTCACACAACCTGATCTTTCCAATACTTCAGTATTTGTGATTTTGTCTTGCCACTTAATACTAAGTATTCTTCACAGACACCGCATATGAAAGAGTAGGCTACTAAGGACACAGGCTTGGTAGACAAGGACTTTTGTTTAGGCAGTAAGCTTCTTGTTCTCCCTGACTGTTTTTGCTAACATGTTCATAATGCCGCATTATACGGGTAGAGTTCAGGTATCTGATGTGGATGAATTGAAGTCGCTGCTGATGACTGAAGGAGACACACCAACTTTGGAAGTAAGGACAGGACGACGGCTGTTTCAGGAAATGACGTTTCTCTTCTTGCGATTCATATTGCTGCACATGGTCACACAAATATACTATCATTAAACTAATTCACATTAATCCTTCAACTACCACAACAAATATATCGGCGGCAATATACAGTTTGCCATTGCCGAACTCATAATTCAGAGCCATGCGTCTGGTACCACGGTCTCCGCTCGAGTGACGTCATTTGTAACCGTTCTTTTACTGCTCTGTTCATTTAGAGTGCGCACTTTTTCGTGTCAATTCATTATTCCCGGTGACAACTATTCAGTATGTTTTGTCTGAATTCGTATGTTTCTCTTATCACCATCGTCTCCCTTCATTAGATCTTATCATAGCTCTTTTCGTGACGTGGCAGATAGTACACAACCTTGCATAATTCCACTCTTGATTTCAAACTCTTCTGAAGTTGAACAATTAAACTTGATTATACCCTTCGTGCCTGTGTGGAACGATTCCGCAATGGACAGAAGAGTTGGTGGGCAGCCAATCTTCTTTAGTGCCTTGAACAGACTCTCACGACTGACCAAATCAAATGCCGTTGTGAGGTCGATGAAGGCAATAAACAGTGGTTGATTCTGTTCACGGAATTTTTCTTGCATTTGTCGCAATGAGAATATCATATCAATGGTATACTGGTTCTGTCGGAAGCCACACTGTGATTCGGGGTAGACTTGATCTCCTAGGTCTTGAAGTCTGTACAGAATAATTCTGGCAAATACTTTTCCAACAATACACAGAAGTGAGATACCCCTATAGTTGTTGCAGTCGCTCCGATCGCCCTTGTTCTTGTACAGTGTTATGATGCTTGAATCTTTGAAATCCTGTGGGACTTGTCCTTCTCGCCAGCATAGCTCTATTAGCTGGTAGAGAATGTCAAGTAGGTAAATGGACCGAAACATTCGGGGAAGGTGGGCACTTCTGATGATCAGAACCCCCACCCCCTCCCCCACCCCTGCCGTGTTTGCTCTCCAGCGGAGTTTTTAACACTATCAGCAATAAACACACGCCAAATCCACACAAAGAAACCTGGTCAGCGCAATGACTAACACCATTGCTGGTGACTTCCGGTAGAATTTCTATTGAGACATAATTTTAAACATGGTTCCAGTTGTCAGGTCTGATAGCCTTAAAGGGGAGACAAGAAATCATGTGGGAAGTAAAGATAGCCGGTGCTATAGTGATCACATCACTTTTAAAATTATACATAAATATCAGTAGTATTTGTAATTGAATAATTGCATGTAAATAGAAAGTAAAATGTGGTTTTACCATATTCTGTTTCAACAGCCCACACAAGTTAATTTACCTCAGGTCGCGCATTGTTACAGCTTGTAAAAGAGTACACATTGTACTTTTGTCATTGATAACATTTCTGTGATGTATGCGACTGTCAAGATATTTTATATTTCTCTAAATCTTTAACACCGGGCATAAGACAGGGAAGTAATCTGAAACGTACAAATGAATGCGAGTGGGGAATAGTGAACCAAGCATGTGTAACTTGATTGAACTGGAAATATATTTACTAAAATACTTCAGAATTGACTTAGTAACACATGCATTTTCACAACTCTGCACCATTTATAATTAACAATATAATGGAACATATAACAGTGATATCCATGTTTTTTTCCCCCCCGCATATCCTTTACAGGACATCGCTGTCAACAGCAGCATCTTTCAGGTATCTGTTGATTTCTTGGCAAGATTACGCTCAATAGTTTGCCTTTGCTTTCTGAGTGACCGGCTCATTTATACTGCAAGCCACCAGCGGGGGTCGAACCGCTTCCAACTCTCGTCCGCTACGCGATTCTGCGTGATAAACGAGATTACGGAAAAAGTGTTGTAACCTCTCGGCCAGAGAGACCGGCGATATCCATGTAAACTGTCAAATATTGGGATAAGCAACACATTTCTAATATCTTGAATGTTAATACCGTGTCATGGCACAGGCTATACACAAATAAACAGCTAAAAGGTGTAATCTCTAAGTGTTACCGGGCCAGTACATGAAGCAAAGAATAGTTACACTGTAATCTCTACCTGTTACCGGGTCAGTACATGAAGCAAAGAATAGTTACACTGTAATCTCAATGTGTTACCGGGTCAGTACATGAAGCAAAGAATAGTTACACTGTAATCTCTACCTGTTACCGGGTCAGTACATGAAGCAAAGAATAGTTACACTGTAATCTCTACCTGTTACCGGGTCAGTACATGAAGCAAAGAATAGTTACACTGTAATCTCTAAGTGTTACCGGGCCAGTACATGAAGCAAAGAATAGTTACACTGTAATCTCTACCTGTTACCGGGTCAGTACATGAAGCAAAGAATAGTTACACTGTAATCTCTACCTGTTACCGGGTCAGTACATGAAGCAAAGAATAGTTACACTGTAATCTCTACCTGTTACCGGGTCAGTACATGAAGCAAAGAATAGTTACACTGTAATCTCTAAGTGTTACCGGGCCAGTACATGAAGCAAAGAATAGTTACACTGTAATCTCTACCTGTTACCGGGCCAGTACATGAAGCAAAGAATAGTTACACTGTAATCTCTACCTGTTACCGGGCCAGTACATGAAGCAAAGAATAGTTACACTGTAATCTCAATGTGTTACCGGGCCAGTACATGAAGCAAAGAATAGTTACACTGTAATCTCAATGTGTTACCGGGCCAGTACATGAAGCAAAGAATAGTTACACTGTAATCTCAATGTGTTACCGGGCCCATACATGAAGCAAGGAATAGTTAAACCGTAACCCACTATACATGCACTTGGAGTTGGCTAAGAATGGTTGGCAGCTTTAGCTGTAGAATCCGAGCAATCATAATCAAGTAAACACAGGACTTGCCATCAATTGTTTAAGGATATATGCTCCATTTGGAGACAACTGGCAGAAGATGGAGAGGGAAAAGCTGGGTAGAATAATACCTCAGTCAACTTCAGAGTGATTTAGGCAGGTTGTGTTCACTGATGAACATCTCCCGTGTAGAATATTGCATAATTAACTCATTCAGTGCCAAAAAATAATATATCTCAATACTAGGGTCATCGTGTTATTTCTGTCGTTTCGTGATATCTTCCGCGATTTTCAATGTCAGTAAATGGCAATTTATTTTTTGTTTGGCATTGAATCAGTTAAATTTGCATGTATAACCACGCCACTAGATATTCCACGATGTATAGGTTCAGTATCAGCACAGAAACACTATGAGAAACAAACACAGAAACACTATGGGAAACAAACACAAGAAAAGAACTATGAGAAACAAACACAGAAATACTATGGGAAACAAACACAAGAAAAGACACACACAAGAATCCGCGGTAGCTCAGTAGCTAGCATCCTTGCCTGCCGGCCGCAGGTCACGTGATCTAACTTCCATGTAGAAGGAGATTATGACAATGGCTTTGGATATCACGTCGGCCTATCCAGTAATGGGAACAGGGGAATATTCTGGAATGTTCATCAACCATGGATTGACCCCCTTCTCCATCAGTGCGGTCATATCGAAATCTATTGTACGCATCCTCGAGATCAAACGCTGCCATCATAGTTTCCTGTCTACCCTGGAACCCCTCATAAACGTCAAAGGCAAAAGTGGCTGCATTTGACCAGGTATCTTTTCCTGGCCTGTAGCTCCCAAGGTCTCTTGGAAGAAGCTTCCCCCTTTTCCAAAAACTCTTTATATATACACACACAATGTGGGATGTGTGTGTGTGTGTATATATATATATATATGGAGCCAGCACCATATACCCAACAAGCTTGAATGCTTGAGGAAAGGATCTTCATATAGAAAACTACACGCAAATATTTCTAGTACTGACAATTGTGTACATAGTCCGTGAACAGATAATACAATGTTTTGTTACTATTTGCAGAACAAGGCAACTTATGTAAGTTGTATTCTTGTCTCACATTATTAGAAATGATAAGTACACAAATAAGAACACATTGTATTTATTGTCAGTGTTATGATCTGAGAGTATTGATTGCCTGTCACAATGTTTGTATGTTTTAACAACAACAACAACAGGCGATGGTATCAGTCAGCGAATATCTTCCCGGCGGCAGGTATTTTACTGTGAGCAAGTTTCATCCTCCACGAATAGACGCACATAGGAGTTGGCCTAAGCTCCTGCAGTTGGAATAGTTCTAGGGATAATCGACCCACCCATGTATGCGTGCATTTAAACAAGCCCCCCTCCCTCCCCCGATCAAGGTTACGCCCCAAGTTCAAGGTATATCCTACTTGCCGAGGAACAGTGTGGTTGTGGGGAGTACAGTCGCTAACGGAGACAGTCTAACTGTTGAAGCGGGGACGTTTGGCTAACGGACATGTTGTGCCGGACCCCTTCCCTAGCCAGAGGGCACTACTGGGGTGACCGTGTATGAACCCTCACACACAGTACTTTACATATGGTCTTACATTTTATTTCTCACATTCATAGCGGGAGATACGGAATACATGTTCTGCGCTCGATATCATCTTCAGCTGTCACCGTAGATGGAGTGAAGAAGAGAAAGCAGCGGAATGGGGCGAGAGAGGGCTTAGAAAGAGAAGGGCGGGAGCCAGGACAGTAAGAAAAACAAAACGGCCTAGGATTTAAATATATGATTGGCACTAAAACAGTTTCAGAAAGTGCGGCGGACACCTTAATGCTGTCATGAGGAAACGGAGAAAGCTTCGCTAGAGATGAGGAATAATTCAAGCGCTGTGTAGCAGAGGCCAAAACAGCGAAATAGGAAACACTTTATGAATGAGAATGGAGGAGATAAGACACAGGGAAAGTTCTGGAAATTGCACACACAGATGCAAAGGAAATATCGTTATGCTACTGCTACCATAACAGAAGTTAAGTGTGCTCTAAATGAACTTGCATCTGGCAAGGCTCCAAGTAAGGATGGCATTCCAATATAGGTTACCAGTAGTGGGCAAGACACACTCACTCTACAGATCCACCAGCTAATAGAGCTATGCTGGCGAGAAGGACAAGTCCAACAGGATTTCAAAGATTCAAACATCATAACACTGTACAAGAACAAGGGCGATCGGAGAGACTATAACAACTATAGGGGTATTTCAGTGTTGTGTACTGTTGGGAAAGTATTTGGAAGAATTATTCTGCGCAGACTTCAAGTCCTGCTAGATCAAGTCTACCCCGAATCACAGTGCGGTTTTCGACAGAACCGGTCTACCATTGATATTATATTCTCAATGCAAGAACGCGGGAAACAAAATCAACCACTGTTTATTGCCTTTATCGACCTCACAAAGGCATTTGATTTGGTCAGTTGTGAGGGCCTGTTCAAGGCGCTAAAGAAGATTCGCTGCGCACCAACTCTTCTGTCCATTGTGGAATCGTTCCACACAGATATGAAAGGTATAATCAAGTTTGATGGTACAACTTCAGAAGAGTTTGAAATCAAGAGTGGAGTTAAGCAAGGTTGTGTATTAGCTCCCACCCTCTTTGGAATATACGTTCCACTTCTACTGAAATATGCCATTCGTGATCAGGATACCGGTACATACATTCACTCACGCTCAGATGGCGGCCTCTATAGTCCTCAGAGATTGATGGCAAGACCAAAATTAGGAGGGTACTAATCAGAGAGTTGCTTTTTGCAGATGATGCTGCAATTACGACCCACTCTGAGGAAGAATTACATCTACTATCTGCATTCTCCAATGCTTGTTCTGAATTTGGTTTAACAATTAACAAAAAGAAGACACAGATTATGTCACAATGTGCACATGGGCACATGGGCAACTCAGGAGTTGCAAGAGCCAATGGACAAAGTGATGGGTTGGTGTACGGAGATGAATGCTCTCAGTAACCCAGAAAAGCGTCTGTCTTGTGGTGCTCTCTGGACAATAGGATTGGTAAAGCTGACTTCCCTCGCCTCCAAATAAATGGTAGAAGTGCGAATAGAGAAAGCAGTCTGAAGTACCTGGGAATCACTTTTGATAGAAGCCTGTCCTTTAAGGATCATGTTGAAGTGGTGCTTACAAAATGTCAGAAGGAGCTCAATACACTGAAGTGTATGGCGGCAAGGGACGTCGCGTAGAGTACGCTATTCACACTTTTTTTCAGGAATGCTGACTGTCTCCAAGAGCCAGCTAATGAAACTAGAGTGCATACAGAATGAAGCCCTGGGGGTGATTCTGGGATGTACAAGGGACACAACTATAGTGTGTATGCGATACGCCTGGCGCTACCAACCATTTCATTACAGGCAGACTCGAAGTGTTGACGGCAAGGTTATGGTAGCTGCCGACAAGGAACACCTCCTGCATGATGTCCTGGATGTAGTCAAGTGCCCAGGCTGTTAAGAGGAAGGCCGTGTGTGGCTCAGGTAGGATATAGCATCAGGGAAGTGTACCCACTTGAGAAGATTGGCAGAGGCATGGCGTGGGTCTGAGCGCCTAAAAGAAATTCAGACTTGTGTTCGGTTACATCACATTGGGTACTTAGTGTAGGGAGTGGCCAACAGGAGCTACAGAACTACAAATTCAGCAATTAACTCAGAACTATTCTCTTGGTGATGTGATTATCTATACCGATGACTCCGTGGTAAGAGGCAAAAAAGTGCCTGTGTAAGCATAGCAAAAGCCAATGGCCAATGGTTAGTATAGGAGAGCTTGGCATATAACACCACAACGCCAAGTCTGAGAATGGAGATAGAGGCGGTTACAGTAGCTTTCCGCTGGTTGGAGAACAAACTGTATACTCATGTTGTTATTGCAAGTGATTCACAAAGTATGCTGGCAAAGGTGAAGACTGGCATGCTTCGTGCTGAAAGGTATGCATCAATTCAGAGGTCGCTGGTTGTGAGCATTCGCTGGATCTTTTTTTCCAAGACACCATGGTGTGGTTGGAAATTAACAGGCGAACAGACTGGCTGGTGGCGCATCATTAAATGGTGTGATGTGTTGCATGATATGGCAGATATAGTGAAGGCCCTCTGGGAGTGCGTGAATAATGCAGAAGAACAGATAGACTACCTTGGTGTAGAGAGAATGCGGCAGTTGAGGGTGGGCAGAGGATCTGGTAGACAAAGACAGTCGTCACTCAGAGGTACGGCAGGGCTGATATATAATCCGACTGTAACGGACACCATTAGTATTTGAACTGTACGCTGGCTGTTGAAGATGCGGACTGAGAGCTTATGGGAATGCCATGAGTGCAGCGATGTCGGTTCTTGAATCAACTCAACTCAACATTAGGCAATTGGACAAGGGACAAGATAGTAAACATCTGTACAATAAAAGACAGCATCATATATTCAAGTAAATATGTCTGGCTTTTGTCTATCTCTGGCTTTTGTCCATCTCTGGCTTTGAACTCAAGCGTAGTCCATATCAGGGTAGGGGTATCCCCTATCAAAGGAGAAGTAAGGCACCTCCTTCCCTCCGCTAGCCTACGGGACACCCTTGGGCAAGGTGGAGTACCCGTTTAGCCCCCCGATCAGGGTTACGTGAAGCCATGGTTGCAGGTGGTGGATGAAGATGGAGAGCAGCCAACAGATAGTTGTAGGTTATGGTCTCCACCTTCACGACGGTAGGCAGAGGATCTCTATTTTGAGGAGACAATGGCTACGGTCACTGACCAGTATGGTCACTGCTAGGAAGGAAAGCAATGGCAAACTACCTTCTTTACAGATGCCAAGAAAATCATGTTGTGTGAAATCATCGATAATCAGAGAAACGGCGTAAATGGGTGCTCCATAGGAGCAGCCTCGCCCGGTAGGGATAGTCATGCGCACCAGGTGACTCCAGACCGTCAACAGGCTGCTAGGTGCAACAGATTAATATCATTGAAAGTAGGAACTTGGAACGTTAGAACAATGAATACAGATGGAAAATTAGAAAACATCAAAAAAGAAATGGGGAGAGAAAAGATTAACATATTAGGAGTATCGGAAACGAGATGGAAAGGAGCAGGGATAAGGACAGGAGAGGATTGTAAGATTATTTACTCTGGGGGAGAAGAACAGCAAAGAGGTGTAGCCATTATATTAGATAAGCAAACATCAAATGCTGTCAAAGGATATCATGCTGTGTCAGACAGAGTCCTTTTAGTAAAATTAAACTGAAGACCTTTTAAAATAAATGTCATTCAAGTATATGCCCCAACAAGTGAAAGCAGTGAAGAAAGCATAGAGGAATTTTATAATGACGTGGAGTCTGCTTTGAAGAACTGCAAAAAATCAGAAATAAATATCATAATGGGTGATTTCAATGCAAAAATAGGACAGCAAGGTGATGGATGCAGTGTAGGCAACCATGGTTTGGGAGAGAGAAATGAAAGAGGATGCAGACTTGTAGAATGGGCAAAAGAACAATAAATGGTTGTAGGAAACACCTGGTTTAAACAGCATCCTAGAAGATTATGGACATGGAGGAGTCCAGACAGCAGGATTAAAAACCAGATAGATTACATCCTGATTAGCAAAAGGTTTCGAAATGCGTTAACAGTCGTAAAAACAGTTCCAAATGCAGACTGTTACAGTGATCACCGATTAATTACAGGCACATTGAGGGTAAAGTTAAAGAAAGTCAAGTATATAGCAGGAAACCCTAAATATGACTTGTGCAAATTGAAAATTGACAAAGAAATACAAGATAATTTTAACATAGAAGTAAAGAACAAATTTGATATATTGTCTGATCTAGAGATCCTGTTTCAAGATGTAGATGATCAATGGGAAACGATGAAGAATTCAATCAGCTGCGCAGCAGAAAAAACTATTCCAAAAGTAAAGAAAGTGGGCCGTAAGACATGGATGACTGAAGAAATTTTACAACTAATGGAAACAAGAAGACAGAACAAAAATAATCCTGCCAAATATGAAGAAATTCACAGAAAAGTGAGAACCTTATGTAAGGAGGCAAAAGAAACATGGCTTGAGAAAAATTGCAGAGAAATTGAAAAACAACACAACAGTAACAATGCGAAACTAATGCACAAAAGAATTCAGGAGCTTACTAATCAAAGAACACGTAAATCAGCAGGCTGCCTAAAGACAAAAGATGGAAGAGTCATAATAGAAAAAGATCAGATATTACATGAATGGTCAGATTACGTGAAAAACCTGTATGACGATAACAGAGACGAACAGTATGATGTTCAAAATAATAATGAAGGACCAGCAATTTTGAAGATGGAGGTTCAGAATGCTCTTAACCATATGAAATCTGGCAAGACCCCCGGTTCAGACAGCGTCACAACAGAAATGATTAATGCTTTAGAAGAATATGGAATAGATAAAGTTACCAGTCTGCTCAATACAATATATGATACTGGAAATATACCTCAGGAGTTATGCAATTCTGTATTTATTGCAATCCCAAAGAAATCAGGAGCCTTGGAATGTGATCAACATCGAACAATTAGTATAATGAGTCACATCACGAAGATTTTGCTAAGAATTATCATGCAAAGAGTTAGGAGGAAAATACAACCTGAAATAGGAGAAGAACAATGTGGGTTTGTGGAAGGCAAGGGTACAGTAAATGCTGTATATATACTGAGAAACATAATCGAACGTTCTATAGAAGTAAACAAAGATCTACACCTTTGCTTTATTGACTACACAAAGGCTTTTGATAAAGTGAGACATGTCAACATGATAAGGATGCTTGAAGATCTACAAATTGATGGAAAAGATCTTAGACTTGTAAAAAACATATATTGGAAACAACAAGCTGCCATAAGAGTTGATAATGAAGTAAGCCAATATCAGCCTATTAAAAGGGGTGTGAGACAGGGATGTGTAATGTCTCCACATCTGTTTTCCCTGTACAGTGAAAGTATTTTCAGAAATATTGAAGATATGGAAGGAATCAACATTGGGGGACGATGCATCAATAACATTAGATATGCAGATGATACAGTCTTGATTGCAGACAATGAACAGGACCTGCAAAATTTAGTAGATGCGATTGTTACACACAGTGAACAACTAGGGTTAGAATTAAATTGTAAAAAGACACAGATTATGGTCGTCACTAGGAAGGACGAAATACCACAATGTAATATACAAGTAAATGGGAATATTCTTCAACAAGTGAGCAGGTACAATTATCTCGGAACAGTAATAACATCTGATGGGAGATGCCTTGAAGAGATTAGAACAAGAATCGCCATGGCAAAAGTAGCCTTTAGCAAGATGAAAAACATATTGACCAATAAAAAGATGTCAATTGAAACGAGAAAAAGAGTGTTGAGATGCTACATTGAACCTGTACTTTTGTATGGATGTAAAGCGTGGACAATGAGCAGTCAGGCTGAGAAACATCTGATGGCTGTAGAGATGTGGTTTCTGAGGAAAATGCAAAGAATACCATGGACAGCCAGAAAGACCAATGAACAAGTCCTTCAAGAAACAAATGAAGATCGTAAATTGATTAGAGAAATTAGACGTAGACAGTCAACATTTTTTGGGCATGTTATGAGAAGAAATGGATTGGAGAATTTGGTGACAACTGGTAAGATCGAGGGGAACAGACCAAGGGGAAGACCTAGAAGCAAGTACATGGATGGCTTGGCCTTGTGGCATGGTCGAGACAGAAACACGGAGCTGATCCACGACTCTGGTGATCGAGTGAGATGGCAGAACATGACCGCCCACGCTTACCGGCATGGCACATGATGGATGGATGGTAGTCCATATCCGTGCTACTACCTCCAGCACAGCGGAATGATGTTTTGTGTGTTGCTTAGATTTCCTTTTACCACTGTCAGACGAACCCACTCCGACTTCAGAGATACTTGTAATTTACGTCCTCAAGTCAAGGACGTGTAGTCAACAGTTTAGTCCAACTGACCGGTGAAGTGTTTTATAAACTTAAACTGTTATATATATTCAGTAAAATATTTGAGAAACGAAATCATCCATTTGTTGAACCACATATAAATGATTAACTAAAGTTCTGGACTACTAGCAGAGGAAACAACAGTTACACTGATGCCGTAATCGCTCTCGGACAATTAGCATAGAGCAAAAAGCTCTACCGATTCTATAACAAGAAGAAAGGGCATTTTTGTCTGACAGGACAGAATAATTCAGTGACCGTGTCTTCAGAACGTGGAGAAATGTAAAGAATAGTATGTAGATCTGCATCCTTGTTTTGTAGACTACAGTAAGGACTTCGACTCTGTTCAGCAAAAGAAATTGTAAAACATTATCAGGGAAATAGAAATGCAAGCGTGTGTGATTCGTTTAATTGGATTGTTTTATCTTGACCAATAAGCCGCTGCCAGGGTAACCGGTGAAAAAGCAGCCCCGTTTTAGTTGGGACAGACATGAGTAAGGCAAAGCATGTTTAGGTTAACTAAGGCTATTTAAAAGAGAATACCGTGAGCGCTAATGGCAGTGTTTCAGGAGATACCATTTTATAAGCAAAAGTGTGAGCAAGGTGTGGACTGCGCCTGGCTCTGCAGCCAGCAGGGTTAGGATCGGCTAGCCTCTCCCAGGAGGGGTGAAAAGTGAACATTAGTAGCCTGCCGATGACTACACAAGTCAACCCCACCTCCACGTGGCGTAGGCTGGGAAACCATGACAGCGAGGTCATGGGCTAACGGGGATATGGCTCGCCATAGGGAATGGCCTCCCTAAAGTCAGATTTTTGTCCTAAATCTGCGACTGCCCTAGCATGCCGGCAGGGGATCTTCATACTGCTTGTAGAAAAACTAAGAAGTATAAACATAGATTTAAAAATATGCACAATGAACGTCAGCGATTTTAATAGTAAAGAAGAAGAACTTATAGACACAATGAAAGAGAGGAAAATTGGATTGGTGGGAATAACGGACAGCAGAATAAAGGGGGAAGGATGCAAGGAGATCCACCACAGTTACAAGTTTGTCTACTCTGGAGTGGAGCAGCAAGCAAGAGCAAGACACGGTGTGGGCATAGTCACTGAACAAGGGCTAGCAAGAGGAATACTAGAAATAAAATATATATCAGAAAGAATCATAACAGTGAGAATAAAAGAACAAACAATTACAACATATGTACAAATATATGCACCATGTAATGCAAACAATAATGAGCAAGAATGTGAGGACTACTATGAAGACATCTATGACGTGCTAAATAAAATAGATAAGCAGGACAACATCATAGTTATGGGAGACTTCAACGCAAGACTAGGACACAACAGAGCGGGCATAGAAAAACATTTTGGAGCATTTGGAGACCAATATAATGGAATAAATGATAACGGAAGTAGACTGATAGAGCTAAACAGCCAACACGACCTCTATATAACAAATAAATTCTATAAACACAAAGACTCACAAATATACACCTGGTATAAATGGAACGATCTAGATACTAAAAGCCAAATTGATTTTATATTAACAATAAATAACAGAAAGAGAAATATATTAGAAGCAAGGGCAGTGCCTAACTTAGGTATAAACACAGCCCACAAAGCAGTCGTTGCCACAATAAGAATCATCAGTAGAGGGAAGCAAAGACCAGCAAAATAAATGCCATGCGAATCAGAAAACTTAAAACATCTCAAAGACGAGGCAGTGAGGGAAAATTATGAAAAAGAGCTAAATGCAATCTTTGTAATATTATCTATAGAAAGAAAGACAGTGGAAGAAGAATGGGAGATGTTCAAATCAAGCATTTTAAATTCTGCAAAGATAACATGTGGAACCACGAAAAAACGCAAAACACGGATAAAGAATATAACAAGATGATGGAACGCACATGTAAAGAAAGCTGTAAAATACAAAAAGGAAAACTATAAAAAGTGGTCGAAGAGCAAACAGGAATACGATTACATAGAATATAGAATAGCGAGAAGACAAGTGAATAGAACAGGAAAGAGAGAAAGACAAAAAGACTGTGAGGAGTAAGGAGAAACTCTAAATAAAAACTACAAAGAGGCAACTAGAAACTACTATAAAAAGGTAAGTGCAATGAGAACCAGAGAAGAACCCTTTGACCCAACTGAAATAATTAACAACGAAAATGGAGAACCAATATGTGAACAAAAACAAATCCTAATAAGATGGAAACAGTACTTCGAACAACTTCTCAACATCCCATCAGATGTCACAGGAATTCAAGAAACCGACACAGATGCCACCAACGAACTAGAACCAGACATACTGAAAGAAGAAATTATAGAAGCTGTCAGATTAGCCCTATTGAACAAGTCACAGGGACAAGATGAAATACCAAATGGACTAATTAAAGCAGCAAGAGAAGTAGGAACAGCTTGGCTACATAGACTATTCAACCATGTTTGGGAATAACAACAGACACCACGAGACTGGGGAAACGCCATAATTATCCCAATTTGGAAAAACAAAGGCAGCAAAAGAGACTGCACACAATACAGAGGCATTTCACTGTTGAGTCATACAGGGAAAATATTTTGCAACATTCTTGAGAAAAGATTACGAACTAATATAGAACCCCAGCTAAGCGAAACACAGCTTGGATTTAGGAAAATCAAAGGATGCACAGATGCCGTATTTGCTCTTAGACAACTTATAGAAACATCAATCGAATTCAATGAAACACTCTGCTTAGCCTTTGTCGACCAAGAAAAGGCATTTGATAGAGTAGATAGAAACAAGCTGTGGGAAATCTTTAATCAATATGGAGTAAGTACACATCTAACAAACCTATGTAGAAGGTTATACAACAACAGTGAATGCATAGTGAGAGCAACTGTAGGACACTCAGAACCCTTCACCATAAGATCTGGAGTACGACAAGGTTGTGTCCTGTCCCCTCTCTTGTTTATAACATATATAAACAACAGTAAATGCGTAGTGAGAGCAACTGGAGGACACTCAGAACCCTTCACCATAAGATCTGGAGTACGACAAGGTTGTGTCCTGTCCCCTCTCTTGTTTATAACATATATAAACAACATATATAAAGAAAGCAGACAGAGACTGCAAGAACACCGCATGACGAGAACACGGAAGAAGAACCATCTGCAAATCTAACCATTAGAGAACTCCTGTTTGTGGACAACCAAGCACTAATTGCAAAATCAGAAGCTGAATTACAAGACCACATGAATAGTCTAAACGAAATTTTCAGGGAACATAACATGAACATTAGCACAAGTAAAACACAGGTATTGACTATAACTTAAGAAGAAAAAGCAACAACGATTCACCTAAACCAATATCCCTTGAAACAAGTAAAGAATTTCAAGTACCTAGGAAGTATAATATCATCAAATGGCAAATCAGAGGACGAGATCGAAAATAGATGCAGTAAGGCAAACCAACTCATTGGACAAATGGCTCCAATACTAAAATACAAACATGTATCAATAACTACTAAGAAAGCACTTTACAACACAATCTTTCTACCAACTCTATGTTACCAATGCCAAACCCGGACAATAACAGAAAAAGAGAAAAGAAACATCACAACAACAGAAATGAGATTACTGAGAAGAATACTCAACGTATCAAGAAGAGATAAGATCAGAAATGAAGAAATCAGGACTAAATTGGGGATTATAGCAGTACTAGATTTTATTAGAAGGCAGCGAGTCTAATGGTTTGGCCATGAAAGTAGGTTACCAACTAACAGTATACCACAACAAGCAATGATGTACAGACCAGAGGGAAGCAGAGGAAGAGGCCGACCAATTAAACGATGGAGGCAGGGAATAACAGTCCATGGGAATATCGATACATGAAACCCATAAGCGGGTACTCTCCCGCTGTTTATACTTCACCTAGAGATCGCAAAGTACAAGAGGAACATGATGAGAAGAGATGAGAAGAGATGAGATGAGATGAGATGAGATGAGTGTGAGCCATCAAGCTATAATATCAAGTGAGACAAAGTGACAGGGCATGATTGTCGTCTTTACGGATATTTCAAGTGAGACAAAACGACATGACAAGGTTTATAAAGTGATCAACTTTCCTTATGATAACTGAGCGATGACATCGGAATGTCACCTGCTATAATTTGGTAGAGCAAACTATACTTCCATATCATGATCAAAGAAAGCATTTATGCATAAAACATTATGAAATAGTGTCAAAATATCAAATAAGATATGATCAAAACTATTATATGTCAACTATATAGCAAATAACACGATCCTCATCTCAAATTGTTAAAATATTTGAAGAGTTCACCCTTTCTGCTAAGAACCATAATGAAAATCATAATATCTTTCTTAAATGTACAAAAAACAATAATCAAGCCCACATGAAAAACAGTATTACAAGGAATAATCACAATGGACACTGAATACAATAACAAAGTCCTTAGCTTTCAATTATAATCGTTCACAATTGGGATTGTGCACAAGAAATAAAATTGAGACTGAAATCAGCAATAGCGATGTCAGACACTGTTTAGAGAACATGGCAACAACACTGGCCTCCACACTAATGTGACATTTTCACTTTTAGCTGAGGTAAACTGCATGAGGATAATGTGAGCACACACGGCCAGGTTTCAGTGTTAGACAGTTTGATAGAGAGCAATGTGAGCACATACGGCCAGGTTTCAGTGTTAGACAGTTTGATAGAGAGCAATGTGAGCACACACGGCCAGGTTTCAGTGTTAGACAGTTTGATATAGAGCAATGTGAGCACACACGGCCAGGTTTCAGTGTAAGACAGTTTGATAGAGAGCAATGTGAGTGAACACGGCCAGGTTTCAGTGTGAGACAGTTTGATAGAGAGCAATGTGAGATATCACGGCCAGGTTTCAGTGTTAGACAGTTTGATAGACAGCAATGTGAGCACACACGGCCAGGTTTCAGTGTGAGACAGTTTGATAGAAAGCAATGTGAGCACACACGGCCAGGTTTCAGTGTTAGACAGTTTGATAGAGAGCAATGTGAGCACACACGGCCAGGTTTCTGTATATGACAGCTTGATAGAGAGCAATGTGAGCACACACGACCAGGTTTCAGTGTGAGACAGTTTAATAGAGAGCAATGTGAGCACACACGGCCAGGTTTCAGTGTTAGACAGTTTGATAGAGAGCAATGTGAGCACACACGGCCAGGTTTCTGTATAAGACAGCTTGATAGAGAGCAATGTGAGCACACACGGCCAGGTTTCTGTATAAGACAGCTTGATAGAGAGCAATGTGAGCACACACGGCCAGGTTTCAGTGTTAGAAAGTTTGATAGAGAGCAATGTTAGCACACACGGCCAGGTTTCAGTGTGAGACAGTTTGATAGAGAGCAATGTTAGCACACACGGTCAGGTTTCAGTGTGAGACAGTTTGATAGAGAGCAATGTGAGTGAACACGGCCAGGTTTCAGTGTGAGACAGTTTGATAGAGAGCAATGTGAGTGAACACGGCCAGGTTTCAGTGTGAGACAGTTTGATAGAGAGCAATGTGAGTGAACACGGCCAGGTTTCAGTGTGAGACAGTTTGATAGAGAGCAATGTGAGTGAACAAGACCAGGTTTCAGTGTGAGACAGTTTGATAGAGAGCAATGTGAGTGAACACGGCCAGGTTTCTGTATAAGACAGCTTGATAGAGAGCAATGTGAGTGAACACGGCCAGGTTTCAGTGTTAGACAGTTTGATAGAGAGCAATGTGAGCACACACGGCCAGGTGTCAGTGTGAGACAGTTTGATAGAGAGCAATGTGAGCACACACGGCCAGGTTTCAGTGTGAGACAGTTTGATAGAGAGCAATGTGAGCACACACGGCCAGGTTTCAGTGTTAGACAGTTTGATAGAGAGCAATGTGAGCACACACGGCCAGGTTTCTGTATAAGACAGCTTGATAGAGAGCAATGTGAGCACACACGACCAGGTTTCAGTGTGAGACAGTTTGATAGAGAGCAATGTGAGCACACACGGCCAGGTTTCAGTGTTAGACAGTTTGATAGAGAGCAATGTGAGCAAACACGGCCAGGTTTCTGTATAAAACAGCTTGATAGAGAGCAATGTGAGCACACACGGCCAGGTTTCAGTGTGAGACAGTTTGATAGAGAGCAATGTGAGCACACACGGCCAGGTTTCAGTGTTAGACAGTTTGATAGAGATCAATGTGAGCACACACGGCCAGGTTTCTGTTTAAGACAGCTTGATAGAGAGCAATGTGAGCACACACGACCAGGTTTCAGTGTGAGACAGTTTGATAGAGAGCAATGTTAGCACACACGGTCAGGTTTCAGTGTGAGACAGTTTGATAGAGAGCAATGTGAGTGAACACGGCCAGGTTTCAGTGTGAGACAGTTTGATAGAGAGCAATGTGAGTGAACACGGCCAGGTTTCAGTGTGAGACAGTTTGATAGAGAGCAATGTGAGTGAACACGGCCAGGTTTCAGTGTGAGACAGTTTGATAGAGAGCAATGTGAGCACACACGGCCAGGTTTCAGTGTAAGACAGTTTGATAGAGGGTAATGTGAGCGCACACGGCCAGGTTTCAGTGTTAGACAGTTTGATAGAGAGCAATGTGAGCACACACGGCCAGGTTTCAGTGTGAGACAGTTTGATAGAGAGCAATGTGAGCACACACGGCCAGGTTTCAGTGTTAGACAGTTTGATAGAGAGCAATGTTAGCACACACGGCCAGGTTTCAGTGTGAGACAGTTTGATAGAGAGCAATGTGAGCACACACGGCCAGGTTTCAGTGTTAGACAGTTTGATAGAGAGCAATGTGAGCACACACGACCAGGTTTCAGTGTGAGACAGTTTGATAGAGAGCAATGTGAGCACACACGGCCAGGTTTCAGTGTGAGACAGTTTGATAGAGAGCAATGTGAGCACACACGACCAGGTTTCAGTGTGAGACAGTTTGATAGAGAGCAATGTGAGCACACACGGCCAGGTTTCAGTGTGAGACAGTTTGATAGAGAGCAATGTGAGCACACACGGCCAGGTTTCAGTGTGAGACAGTTTGATAGAGAGCAATGTGTGCACACACGACCAGGTTTCAGTGTGAGACAGTTTGATAGAGAGCAATGTGAGCAAACACGGCCAGGTTTCAGTGTGAGACAGTTTGATAGAGAGCAATGTGAGCACACACGACCAGGTTTCAGTGTTCGACAGTTTGATAGAGAGCAATGTGAGCACACACGGCCAGGTTTCAGTGTTAGACAGTTTGATAGAGAGCAATGTGAGCACACACGGCCAGGTTTCAGTGTGAGACAGTTTGATAGAGAGCAATGTGAGCACACACGGCCAGGTTTCAGTGTTAGACAGTTTGATAGAGAGCAATGTGAGCACACACGGCCAGGTTTCAGTGTTAGACAGTTTGATAGAGAGCAATGTGAGCACACACGGCCAGGTTTCAGTGTTAGACAGTTTGATAGAGAGCAATGTGAGCATACACGGCCAGGTTTCAGTGTTAGACAGTTTGATAGAGAGCAATGTGAGCACACACGACCAGGTTTCAGTGTGAGACAGTTTGATAGAGAGAAATATGAGACAGTTTGATAGAGAGAAATATGAGACAGTTTGATAGAGAGCAATGTGAGCACACACGGCCAGGTTTCAGTGTTAGACAGTTTGATAGAGAGCAATGTGAGCACACACGGCCAGGTATCAGTGTGAGACAGTTTGATAGAGAGCAATGTGAGCACACACGGCCAGGTTTCAGTGTGAGACAGTTTGATAGAGAGCAATGTGAGCACACACGACCAGGTTTCAGTGTGAGACAGTTTGATAGAGAGCAATGTGAGCACACACGGCCAGGTTTCAGTGTGAGACAGTTTGATAGAGAGCAATGTGAGCACACACGGCCAGGTTTCAGTGTTAGACAGTTTGATAGAGAGCAATGTGAGCACACACGGCCAGGTTTCAGTGTTCGACAGTTTGATAGAGAGCAATGTGAGCACACACGGCCAGGTTTCAGTGTTAGACAGTTTGATAGAGAGAAATGTGAGCACACACGGCCAGGTTTCAGTGTTAGACAGTTTGATAGAGAGCAATGTGAGCACACACGGCCAGGTTTCAGTGTGAGACAGTTTGATAGAGAGAAATATGAGACAGGTTGATAGAGAGAAATATGAGACAGTTTGATAGAGAGCAATGTGAGCACACACGGCCAGGTTTCAGTGTTAGACAGTTTGATAGAGAGCAATGTGAGCACACACGGCCAGGTTTCAGTGTGAGACAGTTTGATAGAGAGCAATGTGAGCACATACGGCCAGGTTTCAGTGTTAGACAGTTTGATAGAGAGCAATGTGAGCACACACGGCCAGGTTTCAGTGTTAGACAGTTTGATAGAGAGCAATGTGAGCACACACGACCAGGTTTCAGTGTGAGACAGTTTGATAGAGAGCAATGTGAGCACATACGGCCAGGTTTCAGTGTTAGACAGTTTGATAGAGAGCAATGTGAGCACATACGGCCAGGTTTCAGTGTTAGACAGTTTGATAGAGAGCAATGTGAGCACACACGGCCAGGTTTCAGTGTTAGACAGTTTGATAGAGAGCAATGTGAGCACACACGGCCAGGTTTCAGTGTTAGACAGTTTGATAGAGAGCAATGTGAGCACACACGACCAGGTTTCAGTGTGAGACAGTTTGATAGAGAGCAATGTTAGCACACACGGCCAGGTTTCTGTATAAGACAGCTTGATAGAGAGCAATGTGAGCACACACGGCCAGGTTTCAGTGTTAGACAGTTTGATAGAGAGCAATGTGAGCACACACGGCCAGGTTTCAGTGTAAGACAGTTTGATAGAGGGTAGTGTGAGCGCACACGGCCAGGTTTCAGTGTTAGACAGTTTGATAGAGAGCAATGTGAGCACACACGGCCAGGTTTCAGTGTAAGACAGTTTGATAGAGGGTAATGTGAGCGCACACGGCCAGGTTTCAGTGTTAGACAGTTTGATAGAGAGCAATGTGAGCACACACGGCCAGGTTTCAGTGTGAGACAGTTTGAAAGAGAGCAATGTGAGCACACACGGCCAGGTTTCAGTGTTAGACAGTTTGATAGAGAGCAATGTTAGCACACACGGCCAGGTTTCAGTGTGAGACAGTTTGATAGAGAGCAATGTGAGCACACACGGCCAGGTTTCAGTGTGAGACAGTTTGATAGAGAGCAATGTGAGCACACACGGCCAGGTTTCAGTGGGAGACAGTTTGATAGAGAGCAATGTGAGCACACACGACCAGGTTTCAGTGTGAGACAGTTTGATAGAGAGCAATGTGAGCACACACGGCCAGGTTTCAGTGTGAGACAGTTTGATAGAGAGCAATGTGAGCACACACGACCAGGTTTCAGTGTGAGACAGTTTGATAGAGAGCAATGTGAGCACACACGGCCAGGTTTCAGTGTGAGACAGTTTGATAGAGAGCAATGTGAGCACACACGGCCAAGTTTCAGTGTGAGACAGTTTGATAGAGAGCAATGTGAGCACACACGACCAGGTTTCAGTGTGAGACAGTTTGATAGAGAGCAATGTGAGCACACACGGCCAGGTTTCAGTGTTCGACAGTTTGATAGAGAGCAATGTGAGCACACACGGCCAGGTTTCAGTGTGAGACAGTTTGATAGAGAGCAATGTGAGCACACACGGCCAGGTTTCAGTGTTAGACAGTTTGATAGAGAGCAATGTGAGCACACACGGCCAGGTTTCAGTGTTAGACAGTTTGATAGAGAGCAATGTGAGCACACACGGCCAGGTTTCAGTGTTAGACAGTTTGATAGAGAGCAATGTGAGCATACACGGCCAGGTTTCAGTGTTAGACAGTTTGATAGAGAGCAATGTGAGCACACACGACCAGGTTTCAGTGTGAGACAGTTTGATAGAGAGAAATATGAGACAGTTTGATAGAGAGAAATATGAGACAGTTTGATAGAGAGCAATGTGAGCACACACGGCCAGGTTTCATTGTTAGACAGTTTGATAGAGAGCAATGTGAGCACACACGGCCAGGTTTCAGTGTGAGACAGTTTGATAGAGAGCAATGTGAGCACACACATCCAGGTTTCAGTGTGAGACAGTTTGATAGAGAGCAATGTGAGCACACACGACCAGGTTTCAGTGTGAGACAGTTTGATAGAGAGCAATGTGAGCACACACCGCCAGGTTTCAGTGTTAGACAGTTTGATAGAGAGCAATGTGAGCACACACGGCCAGGTTTCAGTGTGAGACAGTTTGATAGAGAGCAATGTGAGCACACACGGCCAGGTTTCAGTGTTAGACAGTTTGATAGAGAGCAATGTGAGCACACACGGCCAGGTTTCAGTGTTCGACAGTTTGATAGAGAGCAATGTGAGCACACACGGCCAGGTTTCAGTGTTAGACAGTTTGATAGAGAGAAATGTGAGCACACACGGCCAGGTTTCAGTGTTTGACAGTTTGATAGAGAGCAATGTGAGCACACACGGCCAGGTTTCAGTGTGAGACAGTTTGATAGAGAGAAATATGAGACAGTTTGATAGAGAGGAATATGAGACAGTTTGATAGAGAGCAATGTGAGCACACACGGCCAGGTTTCAGTGTTAGACAGTTTGATAGAGAGCAATGTGAGCACACACGGCCAGGTTTCAGTGTGAGACAGTTTGATAGAGAGCAATGTGAGCACACACGGCCAGGTTTCAGTGTGAGACAGTTTGATAGAGAGAAATATGAGACAGTTTGATAGAGAGCAACGTGAGCACACACGGCCAGGTTTCAGTGTTAGACAGTTTGATAGAGAGCAATGTGAGCACACACGGCCAGGTGTCAGTGTGAGACAGTTTGATAGAGGGTAGTGTGAGCACACACGGCCAGGTTTCAGTGTGAGACAGTTTGATAGAGGGTAGTTTGAGCACACACGGCCAGGTTTCAGTTTTAGACAGTTTGATAGAGGGTAGTGTGAGCACACACGGCCAGGTTTCAGTGTTAGACAGTTTGATAGAGGGTAGTGTGAGTACACACGACCAGGTTTCAGTGTTAGACAGTTTGATAGAGAGCAATGTGAGCGCACACGGCCAGGTTTCAGTGTGAGACAGTTTGATAGAGAGCAATGTGAGCACACACGGCCAGGTTTCAGTGTGAGACAGTTTGATAGAGGGTAGTGTGAGCACACAAGGCCAGGTATTAGTGTGAGACAGTTTGATAGAGAGCAATGTGAGCACACACGGCCAGGTTTCAGTGTGAGACAGTTTGATAGAGAACAATGTGAGGCTCAAAGACAACGTTTGAACTGAGTTGTATCTACGAGTCTGGTACTGGTATTAAGCAAGGCTTGAGCTGAAACAATATGACATATAATTCTGGGACTTTCTACTTTCAAAACAAAATATAAATATCATAGCGTTAGCTGTTGCATAAATAGTTCTAAACAGTACGTACAATGATTTACTACTACTTCTATTACTATCTGCAGCTGTGGGTAAGTGTACTTCTTGACGCACATTGTTACAATGGTAACATAAGGATACCTTCTGCCTGATGTGAATGTTATGATTTCAGATTATTATGTTCATTGTAACACACACACACACACACACACGCAAACACACACACACACTCACACACTATCACACACACTCACACACGCACGTACGCACCCACACACACACGCACGTACGCACCCACACACACACTGACACACACGCACCCTCATACACATGCTCACAAAAACACACACACACACACTCACACACGCATGCACACTCACACACACACATACACATGCACGCACACAAGCGCACAAACTCGCACACACGCACTCACGCACCCATACACACTCACACACACATACACTCACACACACACTCACACACCCACACACACACGCACGCACCCACCCAGCCACACACACACACACACACACACACACACACACGCACACAAATGAGACCTGGCCACTTACTAAACAAGCTGAACAGCGTATACTTGTCTTTGAATGTAAATATTATAGTCGAGTTCTAAGAATATCTTGGGTAAAGAAAAGAACAAATGCATCCATACTTCAAGGGCTGAATAATGAAGAAGGTTGGCTATTAAAGACGATACAACAAAGAAAATTGAACTATTTGGTTGACTTAAAACGTCATGAAAGTTTGGAGAGAAAAATAATGGAGGGGTATATGCCTGGGAAGAGAGGAAGAGGAAGGCCAAAGAGAAGATAGGTGCAGAATGTGGCCAATGATCTCCAGATGTGTGCATCGGACGCGGGACATCTTGCTTTTGATCGAGAGGTTTTTCTGAAGGTTGTTATGGTAGCGAGGTTCTGCAAATGACATGCTACTGAATGAATGAATGATTGAATGAATATATATATATATATATATATATATATATATATATATATATATATATATATATATATATATATATATATATATATATATATATATATATATATGTCATTGGCACCTTGCCGACTTGACAGACGATAGTTTGTGTTTTAAAAAGGTATAATAACTTTTAACTATGGCGGTAGCGAGTGTGACTGATAAGGCCATTTTGCGCTGTAAATGTCCGTTCACAGTGGGTGCATGTGAACACGTGGTCATTTCCACCATCATGCACCATCTTACATCTCAAACGCTTGGTGTGTGACTTTTCTGCAATAATTTTCTCCTTTGACTTTATTCCATTTCTGATATCTGCCCTCCATGCAACACGTTCAGCGGCGACTTGCTCCCAATGTGCATTATCAATGCCTGTATCAATCATGTCCCGTTTACACACATCTTTGTATCGTAGTAGAGGCCGACCCTGAGATCTCTTACCCATCTGTAATTCACCAAAAAAGATATCCTTTGGTATTCTACCATCATCCATCCTCCTAAGATGTCCTATCCATCTAAGTTTACGAAGACTGAGCATGGAATAAACTGTCACACAACCTGATCTTTCCAATACTTCAGTATTTGTGATTTTCTCTTGCCACTTAATACCAAGAATTCTTCGCAAACACCGCATATGAAAGCTGTTTAAATTGTTCTCTTGGTGTGAGTAAGTTGTCCAGGTTTCACTGCCATAGAGAAGAGTACTAAGGACACAGGCTTGATAGACAAGGACTTTTGTTTTGGCAGTAAGCTTCCTGTTCTCCCAGACTCTTTTTCTTAACCTGTTCATTGTTGTTGCTGCCTTACCAATCCGGATGTTGATATCCTGATCTAGGCATAATTTGCTATTTACCACTGATCCTAGATATGTAAAATGGTCTACTATCTCCAGTTCGGCGTCGTCAATAAAGATTGATGGTACCCCATGTGCACCTTGTGACATAATCTGTGTCTTCTTTTTGCTAATTGTTAAACCAAATTCAGAACAAGCATTGGAGAATGCAGATATATATATATATATATATATATATATATATATATATATATATATATATATATATATATATATATATATATATATATATATAGTATGTGTGTATGTGTGTGTGTGAGAGAGAGAGAGAAAGAGAGAGAGAGAGAGAGAGAGGGGAGAGAGAGAGAGAGAGAGAGAGAGAGAGAGAGAGAGAGAGAGAGTGAAAAACAGAGTTGCATTCTCTCTCTCTATAACTGTTTCACATATAAGTGAGTGGATTTGACATTGGGCCATATTGGAAATCATCGAAGCATTTAAACAGGGACATTTGCGCCTTGAATACTATGAGTGTCCAAGGCACGGTTTAAAATGGAGTACTTGATAAAGGCACACAATGAGGAAATGATACATTGCTGCTATTCCTGCATGAAAATACGAACATGTTTTAATGAGTTTGTGACGCACAATGTCTACAGTTTGGTTATTGTCGTTAACATTATGATCATCATCTTCGCCACCAGCATAGTTACTGATTACTATTCTTATCTGATTATAACTTTTAACATCTCTGAACATGTCTTCACACTGGTATGTTCGGCAGGACTAACACGACCACGTGCATCATATCAATAGGCCACATTTAGTTACCGGGGTATACATTGATATGCAAAACACCACACCAGTGGTCAATCAATCAGGTGGCGTCTGCATAATGAAGGTTTGCTGCAATAGATCTCCAACACTGTCTGTCTCTCGCCCTGGCTGTACATTCTATCAGATTGCTGTTCGTCCAACTTTTGATTCTATCTTCCCACTTGTATCGCTGTAGACGCTCATGTTGTACTCGATCAAAAGCTTTTAAGTAATCTATGAAACAAACATATATTTTTCTGAACTTATATATATATATATATATATTATTTTTCAATTAACACCCTCAAAGAGATTATTGCTTCTTTGGTGCTGCTGTTTTTGTGGAAACCAAATTGTTTTCAGTTACTCCGTTGTCTGCCTCTTGCTTGCTTATCTTCAACCTTACCATCCAGTATGGTTTTTATAAGAGAGTTATGTATTATAACGTGGCCGAAATATTTCGCTTGCCTCTTTTTTATTTCTTTCATTAACTCTCTTTTCATTCCCAGTTTTTCTAGAACCTCTGTATTTGATTGTTTTTGTTTCCATGAAATACGGCATATTCTTCTGTATTTCTGGTATGAACCTAAGGCTTATCCACGTCGATGTGGAATCACTAATTAATCGTTGTTTATCTCTCTAGATGTTAATACTGATTTCATGCTGGTGAAAGGACGTTTGGCCATTCCTATTGTCTTTTTGACTTCTGTTTCACTTCTGCCATGCTCTGTTACTACATGTCCAAGATAGGAGAAACGTGTTACTTGTTCTAGTCTCTCCACGTTTACTGTGATGTCCAAGATAGGAGAAACGTGTTACTTGTTCTAGTCTCTCCTCGTTTACTGTGATGTCCAAGATAGGAGAAACGTGTTACTTGTTCTAGTCTCTCCTCGTTTACCGTGATGTCCAAGATAGGAGAAACGTGTTACTTGTTCTAGTCTCTCCTCGTTTACCGTGATGTCCAAGATAGGAGAAACGTGTTACTTGTTCTAGTCTCTCCTCGTTTACCGTGATGTCCAAGATAGGAGAAACGTGTTACTTGTTCTAGTCTCTCCTCGTTTACCGTGATGTCCAAGATAGGAGAAACGTGTTACTTGTTCTAGTCTCTCCTCGTTTACCGTGATGTGCAAGATAGGAGAAACGTGTTACTTGTTCTAGTCTCTCCTCGTTTACCGTGATGTCCAAGATAGGAGAAACGTGTTACTTGTTCTAGTCTCTCCTCGTTTACCGTGATGTCCAAGATAGGAGAAACGTGTTACTTGTTCTAGTCTCTCCTCGTTTACTGTGATGTCCAAGATAGGAGAAACGTGTTACTTGTTCTAGTCTCTCCTCGTTTACCGTGATGTCCAAGATAGGAGAAACGTGTTACTTGTTCTAGTCTCTCCTCGTTTACCGTGATGTCCAAGATAGGAGAAACGTGTTACTTGTTCTAGTCTCTCCTCGTTTACCGTGATGTCCAAGATAGGAGAAACGTGTTACTTGTTCTAGTCTCTCCTCGTTTACCGTGATGTCCAAGATAGGAGAAACGTGTTACTTGTTCTAGTCTCTCCTCGTTTACCGTGATGTCCAAGATAGGAGAAACGTGTTACTTGTTCTAGTCTCTCCTCGTTTACCGTGATGCTCATTGATGACCTCTCCTTTCCACTGCTAATTATCAGTTTTCGTTTTTCGGTTATTAATATCCACATTTTCCACTTTGTCTGTTTACTTGTTCCACTTGTTTTTGTAACTCTTGTTCGCTTTCTGTTAAGAAAACTGTATCGGCAGCATACCTAATATTGTTTATGATTCTTCCATTGAAGTTAAGTACAAGCAGTTCGACTTGTTTAAACATGCTTTCTGTGTAAACGAAGAGGTTTGAAGACAAAACGCATTGTCAGAACGCCGAGGAACAGCAAGACAGACTGGACTGAGCGATGGATGTGAACGGACGTGTCTGAGACTGTAGAGCGATTGTACAGCTGAATTGAACGACTGATAGTTTGTGCTGTGAGACGAATAACTGAAACAGTTTGTGTGTGCGCTAGCTTTGGCTAGGGTCAGAGCGACTTTATGCTTGAACGGCTGATTTGCCGTGCGAGAAGACGATTGTATATATATATATATATATATATATATATATATATATATATATATATATATATATATATATATATATATATATATATATATATATATATATTGGTGTGTTAAAACTAAACGGTGATTCTTAAGAAACTGCTATGTTTATTGGTATTTGACTGATGTTGTTTTGAATGTCGTCTGGATAGTAATTACGAGCCGACTTAATCTTAAGACACTGACACACATCCTTGCCGTACCCCACTTTTTATCTCTATAGGCGACGAATAGTTATTACCGCATCTAATAGACGCCACATGTTCCCAGTACAAGTTTCTAATAAGTCTGATGTCCTTTCCGTCTACTCCTATGTCTTGAAGGCATGTAATTAGTCGTTCATGTTGTACTCTATCAAAAGCTTTCTTGTAGTCTATGACACAAACATATATATTTTTCTGAACTGAGAGAATATTACGGCAATATATTAGGAATGTGTGAAATCAGATGATAGAGGCAGGGATCAAGACAGGAGAGGATTGTAAGATTATTTTTTCCGGAGGAGAAGAACGGCAAAGAGGTATAGAAATTACGTTGGATCGGCAAACATCACATTTATTAGTAAGATTAAACGGAAGACCTTTTACAATAAATGTCATTCAAATATATACTCCAACAAGTGAATGCAGTGAAGAAAAATATGAAATCTGGCAAGACCCCTGGTTCAGATAGCATCACAACAGAAATTATTAATGCGTTAGAAGAATACGGAATAGATAAATATAACCAGACACCTGAATACCATATATGATACAGGAGATATATCTCATGAATTACGTAATTTTGTATTTATTGCAATCCCAAAGAAAACAGGAGCCTTGGAATGTGATCAGCATAGAACAATTAGTATAATGAGTCACATTACGAAAATTTTGCTAAGAATTATCATGCAAATAGTTAGGAGGAAAAAACAACCTGAAATAGGAGAGGAACAATGTGGGTTTGTAGAAGGCAAGGGTACAGTAAATGCTGTGTATATACTTAGAACAGTAATTGAACGATCTATAGAAGTAAACAAAGACCTACACCTTTGCTTTCTTGACTACACAAAGGCTTTCGATAAAGTGAGACATGTCGAAATGACAAGGATGTTTGAAGATCTACAAATTGATGGAAAAGACCTTAGACATGTAAAAAACATATATTGGAAACAACAAGCGTCCATAAAAATTGATAATGAAGTAGGTCAGTATCAGCCTGTTAAGAGATGTGTGTAATGTCTCCAGATCTTTTTTCCCTGTACAGTTAAAATATTTTCAGAAATATAGAAGATATGGAAGGAATCAACATTGGGGGACGATATATCAATAACATTAGATACGAAGATGATACAGTCTTAATTGCAGACAATGAACAGGACCTGCAAAATTTAGTAGATGCGGTTGTTGCACACAGTGAACAAAATGGGTTAGTATTGAATTGTAAGAATACACAGATTATGGTCGTCACTAGGAAGGAAGAAATATCACAATGTAATATACAAGTAAATGGGCATATTCTTGAACAAGTGAATCGGTACAACTATCTCGGAACGTTCATAACATCTGATGGGAGATGCCTTGAAGAGGTTGGAACGAGAATTGCCATGCCGAAGGTAGCCTTTTGCAATATGAAAAGCATACTGACCAATAAAAGGATAGCAATTGAAACGAGAAAAATAGTGTTGAAGTGTTACATAAGACCTGTACTTTTATATGGATGTGAGACGTTTACAATGAGCAGGCAAGCTGAAAAACATCTGATGGCTGTGGAGATGTGGTTCCTGAGGAAAATGTAAAGAATACCATGGAAAGACAGAAAAACCAATGAACAAGTCCTTCAAGAAACAAATGAAGATCGTAAACTGATTAGAGACATTAGATGTAGAGAGTCAAAATTTTTTGGCATGTTATGTAAAGAAATCAATTGGAGAACTTGGTGACAACTGGCAAGATCAAAGGGAACAGACCAAGGAGAAGATCAAGAAGTATATAGCTGGATGGCTTAGCCACGTGGCATGGTTGAGACAAAAACACAGAGCTGATCCACGACTCTGGGGTCGAGTGAGATGGTAGAACATGACCGCACGCTCTTATCGGTATGGCATATAATTAATAAATTAATTATATAAGATAATACAGAATATATGGTAATTTCAAGAGACGGAATGGCTAGAAACTCTGGCCACATACAAATAGATAATATGACCATTAAAAGAACGGAAACATACAAATACCTGGGTACGATCTTCAACTGCTCCAACATCATAAGGGAAGAAATACAAACTAGAATCAACTCTGGAAATAAGATATACTATGCACTACAACATCTACTAAAATCAAAGGCGCTATCTCGTAACACCAAAATCACAATATACAAAACACTGATCAGACCAGTTGTGCTGTATGGCTCTGAAACCTGGAGTACAACGAAAGGAGACGAAGCCTTGTTACAAACCTTTGAGAACAAAATTTTAAGGCGCATCTTTGTACCCATTAGGGATACACAAAGTGGAGAGTGGAAAAGAAGAAGTAACAAAGACATTTATGATCTGTTTAAGTCCCCGCTAATCACTGGTATCATGAAGGCTAATAGATTACAATGGCTGGGGCATATAGAAAGAATGGAAGATAATAGGGAAACAAAACTCGCTTACACTCAGGAAATAAATGACCGTAGACCCCGAGGTAGACCAAGAAGGCGGTGGAGAGATAATATATGTACAGACCTACAAGCACTTGGAATCAATGACTGGCAAGAGAAGGTCCACCAGAGAGACGAATGGAGACGGATTGTATTTGCAGCAAAGAACCTCAATGGCTCGGAACGCTGAAGAAGAAGAAGAAGAAGAAGAAGAAGAAGAATATATTTTTCAATTAACACCATTGTCATATATTGGGAAGGGATTGGGAGATCACTGTGGTGCATGCCCCATTTCTAATCAAAGAAGTTGGGCCCCATCCTCTTCTATCTTCAGTAACCCCAGAATATGACCCTCGAGTTATCTGCAGGCCTCGTCTTATTAATTTAGTCTAGGCGATATAGATTATGGCCCTGGTGAGAATAGTAATTACTAACTGGGAATCTGCCCCTTCTCCAAGGATT
The DNA here is from genome assembly GCA_963921405.1 of Cepaea hortensis. Classification (NCBI taxonomy): domain Eukaryota; kingdom Metazoa; phylum Mollusca; class Gastropoda; order Stylommatophora; family Helicidae; genus Cepaea; species Cepaea hortensis. Next base: position 129,784,753 of record OY992881.1, on the reverse strand, counting down.
CTTTTAGCTCTTGAGCCCCCCTTTTTGTTATCAAATCTGAGGAAAGTCTGGAGAATTCTCTCAGCCTGATTTATGTTAAGAAAGCATGGATGTTGAGCAGTTGATAGACCTAGAGTCTTTTCTCCCCATTTTAGTATTTCATCATGAGTGGATTTGTTTTGACAATTACACATTCAACAAATTCCAGTAGACATTGCCACATGTTTCACACACATAAGATGGAGAATCAACAGATAGGTTTGACTGACAAATCAACATAAGGTCAGTTAAGGTTCATCATTTATTGACTGGCCTGTGTCCTCTGGCCTGTTACATACATTTTCTGTTGTGGTTTACAGAAGTTAACATAGAAAATGGCATATAGGCCCAAGTTTATAGTCAATCAACAATTAAACATCAATGAATACTATGTCAACAAGTGTGGAAACACTGTAAACATTTAAATGTTGTACATTATAAGTGTGGAGATGATAATTCAACATTTAGGTATCTGTTCCTGAAATGGGTGTTGTATGTTCCTTAGAGAAATGTAACCTTGTGATTGGGAAATTAGGAAAAGCCTCGGTCCATTGTCTGATGGATCCACTTCAGTTCTGCCCGTATAGCTTCTCTGAAGGCTTCCCATACTCTGCTCATGGCTTAGTCATCTTCCATCTCACGTGTGGTTCATCTCTTTCTCTCTCTTACTGGTCTGGGTTGGTTGGTTGGCCAGTTGGTTGCCACCAATAATTCACTGTGTAAGATTCACATAGATATGTACAATCCTACCAATGCAATATTCTAGAAGTAGGTCGGAAGAAACCTAAATTCCTGAAGTAGGGACTAGTCCCCCCCCCCCCCCTCCTCTTTTCTCTGATCTAGTGTTGGGTTAATTAGGGGTGGTCAGAGTTTATCACACTGTGTACGCCTTGTATCAACTGGTTCCTGCTGTATGTAAGTTCTCATTGGACCTGGGGTCAGTGAGACTTGTACAGTAAGACAGTGACAAGAGTGAGGAAGTGTCAAGATGCATGTGAATAAATGGCATACATTTATAACATTTCTATCACTCAATTGGGTTTGTAGTGTGTATAAATGGTTCTCTGTGTTTTCTCAATTAACCAACTGTCCTTCTTCTTTGTATAATACCTCCTCTCCCATTATCTGTTGTTGTTGTTGTTGTGGTGTTGAGTGTTGAGTTGTGTGGTGTTGTGTGTTAAGTTATGTTGAGTAATGAGTTAAGTTAACTTCTGGTGGTGGAGTTCCGCGAAGCACAACTTTTCTGATGTAATGCAGTTCATAAGTGCCCTTATCTAAGTAAAATCTGACATAAATATAAATATTTTTTCCATCAAACCCTATTTATTCAATAGATGAAGGAGAAAGGGAAGATTTGATTTCTCCTTCAGCTTTCTAGATTGAAAATAGACATAGATAAGTCTGTTTTAAAACGAGGCACCTATTCTAGTACACGAACTGTCTTATTAGCTGTAGATAGTGATAGCATTTTAGCAGTGTTTCTGATGAAATGCACAAGATTGCCTTAGAATCATCACTTCGTACAGTTGTCCAGAATAGAATGTATTATTATTATGCACTTCTTAAAGTTAATAACTATCTTTAAGAATATCAGAAATTGCAGTATTCGAAGAGAGTAGTAGATTGTCAGTTTGCCCGGGAATTGGCTCTGCGTCGTCAGAATCTAACAGTCAAACATTTTTCACTTCAGAGGTTTTAATTTACAATAATACATTTCAATTGACGTTACAAACACTGAATACCATTACTTGATACTTGATACATCTGGTCATCAGTTTAATCTTAGGATTCACAAGCCTACCTCGGATCTAGACATTCTGCCGTCCCTATTTGAAAATTTGGTCACACAAGCTTTCGCGTCTGTTCGTCAGGCGGGTTGCAGTAGAAGTGCGCGATTAACATATTCTAAACAGGCGTTCGAACAGAGGCGTTGTCACATGTCTGCTTAAATCCAATGATCTCCTGAGCTTTGGCTGATGAAATATTTCCTAGAATTGACGTCATCTGTCACTTGTTCAGTTTCAGGTTTGATGTTGCGTTAGTTTTTAAGTTCTTGTTTCAGTTTCAGTTTGTGCAGTCAATTGTTTTACATTTTCCCCTCTCTTGGGTGTGCATTCTTGTGAACTGAATAATGGTGGTTAGTGGTTATGCCACATGGCCCCACCCCGGATTGTTCTACGGTATAGCACTATGTTTCCAACATTTTCAGTTATCAAGCTGTTCTCGTATTTCCTCCCTTGTATTCTCTTCTGCATCTGATTGACCTGGTTCATCAGGCACTGGGTGTCGACTCAGGAAGTCCGCTCCCACATTCATTTTCCCCAGAACGTATTCATCCTGGAACGAGTAGGGTTGAAGAAGCAGCGACCACCTCATAAGTCGGGCATTCAGAGTCTTGGATGCTGCGAAAAACATGAGTGGTTGATGGTCACATTGCACTGTGAAGTGTTTGCCATATAGGTATGCTTGAAACTTCTGTACACTTCATACGAGCGCAAGACATTCTCTCTCGATATTACTGTAATTCCTCACTGCTGCATTTAATTTCCTGCTAGCATAGGCTACAGAGAATAGCTCTGATGGTACATCTCCCTTTCTCTGCAACAACGTTGCCCCAATTCCTATGTTACTGGCATCGGTGCGAAGCACGAATGGTTGGTCGATGTCTTGTAGATGTAAGACTTTTTTTTACATTACATTGGCACCTTTCCGTCTTGACAGACGATAGTTTGGTACATTGTGCTTCAAAAAGGCTTAATAACTGTCAAATGGCAATAACTACGATCCATGGCGGTGGCGAGTGTGGCTGGTAAGGCCGATTCTTGCTGCAAATGTTTGCCCACAGTAGGTGCATGTGAAAACATGGTCATTTCCACCATTTTGCACCATCTTTCGTCTCTCACGCTCTGTGTGTGCTTTATCTGCAATCATTTTCTCCTTTGTCTTTATTCCATTTCTGATAGTTGCCCTCCATGCAACACGTTCAGCGGCGACGTGCTCCCATTGTGCATTATCAATGCCTGTATCAATCATGTCCCGCTTACACACATCTTTGTATCGTAGTAGAGGCCGACCCTGAGATCACCTACCCGTCTGTAATTCACCAAAAAAGATGTCCTTTGGTATTCTACCATCATCCATCCTCCTAACATGTCCTATCCATCTAAGTCTACGAAGACCGAGCATGGAATACACCGTCACACAACCTGATCTTTCCAATACTTCAGTATTTGTGATTTTGTCTTGCCACTTAATACCAAGTATTCTTCGCAGACACCGCATATGAAAGCTGTTTAAACGTTTCTCTTGGCGTGAGTAAGTTGTCCAGGTTTCACTGCCATAAAGAAGAGTACTAAGGACACAGGCTTGGTAAACGAGGACTTTTGTTTTGGCAGTAAGCTTCCTGTTCTCCCAGACTCTTTTTGCTAACATGTTCATTGTTGTTGCTGCCTTGCCAATTCTGATGTTGATTTCCTGATCGAGGGATAATTTGCTATTTACCTCTGATCCAAGATATGTAAAATGGTCTACTATCTCCGTTTCGGCGTCGTCAATAAAGACTGATGGTACACCATGTACACCTTGTGACATAATCTGTGTCTTCTTTTTGTTAATTGTTAAACCAAATTCAGAACAAGCATTGGAGAATGCAGATAGTAGATGTTGTAATTCTTCCTCAGAGTGGGTCGTAATCGCAGCATCATCCGCAAAAAGCAACTCTCTGATTAGTACCCTGCTAATTTTGGTCTTGGCCTTCATTCTCTGAGCATTATACAGGCCACCATCTGAGCGTGAGTGAATGTATATACCGTCATCCTGATCACGAAAGGCATATTTCAGTAGAAGTGAAAAGTATATCCCAAAGAGGGTGGGGGCTAGTACACAACCTTGCTTAACTCCACTCTTGATTTCAAACTCTTCTGAAGTTGAGCCATCAAACTTGATTATACCCTTCATGCCTGTATGGAACGATTCCACAATGGACAGAAGAGTTGGTGGACAGCCAATCTTCTTTAGTGCTTTGAACAGACCCTCACGACTGACCAAATCGAATGCCTTTGTGAGGTCGATGAAGGCAATAAAGAGTGGCTGATTTTGTTCCCGGCATTCTTCTTGCATCTGTCGCAATGAGAATATCATATCAATGTTAGACCGGTTCTGACGGAAGCCGCACTGTGATTCGGGGTAGACTTGATCTCCCAGGACTTGAAGTCTGCGAGGACAATTCTGGCAAATACTTTCCCAACAATACACAGAAGTGAGATACCCCTATAGTTGTTGCAGTCGCTCCGATCTCCCTTGTTCTTGTACAGCGTTATGATGTTTGAATCTTTGAAATCTTGTGGGACTTGTCCTTCTCGCCAGCATAGCTCTATTAGCTGGTGGATCTGTAGAGCGAGGGTGTCTTGCCCACTCCTGATCACCTCTATTGGAATCCCATCCTTACCTGGAGCCTTGCCAGATGCAAGCTCATTTATAGCACACTTAACTTCTGTTATAGTGGGAAGTGTGTCCAGGTGGTCAAGAGTTGGCAGGGCCTCTATGGCGTTGAGGGCATCATCCGCCATCTTGGTCTCACTTGAGTAAAGCTCTAAATAGTGCTCGACCCATCTGTCCATCTGCTGTTTCTTATCAGTGATGATTTCTCCAGTCGAGGTTTTCAGCGGTGCACTTCTTTTGAGCATTGGACCACAGGCTTTCTTTATCCCTTCATACATGCTTCTGATGTTTCCCTTATCACTTGTGATTTGAATGGGCTCACATAACTTGATCCAATAGTCATTCGCACACTGCCTGGCAGCCTTTTGTACATCCTTCCTCGCTTGCTTGATCTCACTCAGAGTGTTACGCGTTGGTCTTTCCTTGTTTCTTAAGAGAGCTATCTTCTTTTTATCAATCAAGGGCTGCAGTATCTGGCTGTTTGCCGCAAACCAGTCCTGCCTCTTATGATCCACAGTGCCGTAAACCTCTACCGCTGTTTCATAAATAGTTTCCTTAAGTTTACTCCATTTATCATTTACTATACAATTGTCTGATGTATCATTGAAAGCGTCCTCAAGTTGCTGTTGAAATTCAAAGCACTTTCCAGGATCGTGAGTGTTAATAATATTAATCCTGGGGCTAGACTTGTGTTTAGCTGTGTAGATTCTCTTTGGTCTCAGTCTAACCCTTGCAACAACCAAAGAATGATCTGTATCACAGTCAGCACTGTGGTAACTTCGAGTTAATGATGTATGGTTCAGATGTTGTCTCCGTGTGATAATGAAGTCCAGCTGATGCCAATGGCCGGATCTTTGTTGTTTCCATGTGACCTTATGCATCTCTTTTGTTTTAAAAAAGGAGTTTGTAATACATAGGTCATTTCTAGTGCAATGCTCCAGCAGCCTTTGCCCATTATCATTCATGCGACCGATGTTGTATTTTCCAAGGCACACTGGCCATGAACTCGAGTCCTTGCCCACACGAGCATTGAAATCACCGAGCATATAAATGTAGTCGGATTTTGGAACTGCCTTGATCGCAGAGTCTAGCTGCTCATAGAACGTATCTTTCACATCATCAGAGGAAGTGAGTGTCGGTGCATATGCAGTGAGAATGGTGGCAAATCCACAAGAGGTTGCCAAGCGCAGTGATAATAATCTTTCATTACCTCCGGCTTGGATATCAATCATTCCCAGTAGCGAATTCTTCACTGCAAAGCCCACACCGTGTTGCCTTTTTTCTGCCTGCCCTCTTCCCTTCCAAAAAAGGTGTAATTGTTTTCCCTGAGTGACCCTTCCTCAGCGAGGCGAGTCTCCTGCAGGCCAGCAATATCAATGTAAGACGATTGAGTTCAGCATCAATCACAGCCGTTTTTCTCACATCGTCAATATTTGTCAAGTCAGTGGAAAATCCTGGACACATGGTTCTCACGTTCCAGGTTGCAAGCCGTAGCTTGAGGTTTCAATTATTCTTTTTATTAGTACCTAGTGCATTGGTTTTACAGCCTGCGATTCAGATTTTGTCCTAGCCCCAAGCGCCCATTGAAGCAGGCAGGCTGTGGCGGATCAGCACCTAATTGGCTGGGGGTTTCACAGCTTGAGGCGGGCGGTAGCTGATCAGTGACACCTATAGGTGTCTCCCACCGTCAGAGGCAACCCGTGGCGCCCCATGTCTACGCCAATTTACAAGGACTTATAACCCGTAACAGTTGCCTCTTGCTTTGATTCCGAGACCGGTTAAGACCAGGGATGGAGTTATTGCCTCTCCATAGCACAAAGCCTGGGCTAAAATAAAGAAACCATGTGTTGCCCATGCAGCATGATCCCTCTCTCGGCCTGCCTAGTTCACTCCAGAGGAAAGTTAACACCTATACATCTGGAACAAGACAAGCTGCAGAAGCTGCCGGATCAACAAAGCAATGCTCTAACTGTCCGCCTGTCGGAGCTTCGATCCTAGACCAGCTGCCAACCAAGACTTAGGGCCTGGTCTGCCCTGCCATGACTTATTTTGTCTTTGGGTTGCATTTAATCGCACCAGAATAAGACTAGTACCCTCCCAATTGTGCTCTTCCGCCCGAAGCCGTTAGCACAATGTGGGGTGTCGGGTTTGGTAAGCGCCGCCCATCATTCGGCGCTGACAGAAAGCAGGTAGTACCGTCTACTGTCATACGGTAGCACAGTCATATCTGACTAAGACCTGACTCATATGTAAGATGTAAGACTGGATAAGCAGTTAATGCCTGCTTTAGGGCTGTGAAAGCTCTCTCACAGTCAGCGGACCAATTGACTTTCTCTGGTTTCCCCTTTTTGGTAAGATCCGTTAAAGGTGCTGACAGAGTGTTGAAGTCCTTGATGTATCTTTGATAGAATCCACATAAGGATACAAATGATCTTACATCCTTCTTTGTTTGTGGACGAGGTGCTCTCTGGAGTTTGTCCACATTTCCCTCTTGTGGAGTTATCAGTCCATAAGATATCTTATGACCTAGAAAGTCCAATTCTTGGAATCCTATTTGACACTTCTTTGGTCTAGCCGTCAATCCAGTTTCTCTGAGGCGCCTGAACAAAAGATGGAGTGTTTCTACATGCTCTTCAAATGTTTCAGTTGCGATCAGGATGTCATCCATGAAGTGACTGATGTCTGGATGCTGTAGTGGGTCAAGTAATTTTCTCATCATACGTGTAAAAACGCTGGGAGCATTACTTAATCCGAATGGAAGAACGCTGATCTCACCGTGTCCTCCAGGCGTGCTGAAAGCTAACCATGGTCTAACTTCCGGTTTTACAGGAATCTACTAATATCCCTTACTGAGATCAATCCTAGTAAAGTACTTAGCACGGTTGAGTGCTGTGAAGAGTTCATTCTGATCAGGCAGAGGTTCTGCTTGGAATTCAGTAATAGCATTGAGCTGCCGACAATCTATGTTCTCCACTTGGCTTTCTCAATAAAACGACGCTGGCACTGTAAGGTGATTCAGATGGTGAGATTATTCCTGCTGTGAGCAGCTGTTGTATTTCTTCCCCTAAAGTCTTTTGCTTTGCATAAGGAACTGGGTAAGTCTTGACTCGCACAGGCACTGTGTCATTTAACTTCATGACAAATTCCTCCAAATCAGTTTTTCCCTGCTTATCTGTAAGTACTTCTGCATACTTTGCCATAAGTTCCCTAATGAGCTTTTGCTGATCATTTGTTAAGTTGGGATTGATTTCCACATCCTTAAAGATCTCTTTGGCTTGCAGTGGGTACTCGACTCCCATTGTTGATCCTTCTTCGACTTCGGTAGCCACACTCATGGCCATCAGATGTGCAGGTTCGGTGGTTGAGGGTCTTTCATGATATTTCTTCAAGAGGTTTATGTGAAATACTTTCATCTTGCCTTTGACTGAAATTCTGTAGTTGGTACGTGAGGACTTCTCCGTCACTACATAAGGTCCTCTACATCCTATTTGCAGCTTATTCTGACTGGTTGGAAGCAGCAACATCATCTTCTCTCCTACCTCTAACTCTCTATCCTTTGCCTTGCGGTTGAAATTACGAGCAATTCTTCATTTGGCTTGACGTAGATTAACATTCGCTTGTTTCCAACTGTGTTGTAAACGATTTTTCAACTCGGTAACACATGCAGATGCAGTCACGACTGTATCGTCTGTAGTATTATCGGTCCAGGTTCGAAGTAACGCCTCCAGTGGTCCTTTGATCGGTCGTCCAAACAACAATGTGGCTGGAGCAAAACTTGTTGAGTGATGGGGTACCTCCCTGTAAGCGAATAAAGCTGCGGGTAAATACAAGTCCCAATCCTCTGTCTTCTCCTGGGCAATTTTGCGCAGAATACTAATCAATGTCCCGTTCCACCTTTCCACAAGTCCATTTGACTGAGGGTGATATGGTGAACTGAAGATATGGCGTGCATGAAAAAGTCTGAAGGTCTCTTCCATGATCTTACCACGAAACTGTGAACCGTTGTCCGTCAAGATCCTTTGTGGGAATCCTAGACGTGTGAATATTCCTAATAATGCATCAGCGACGTGTTTGGAGTCACAGCTGGGCATAGGAACTGCTTCGGCCCACATGGTTGTTGTGCCCACAAGCGTTAATATGAATCGGTTTCGCCTCTTCGGTGCTGAGAGAGGTCCGATTATGTCTACTGCCACTCTCTCAAATGGAATTCCAGTGATGGGCGATTCACCCAACATTGCCGGTGGTGTCCGGTGTTTCGGTGATACTTTCTGACACTGTGGGCATGATTTTACCAACCGTTGTATGTCTGAGTTCATCCCTGGCCAAAAGTAGTGAGTAGTAATCCGCTGTGTAGTAGCGTTGATACCCATATGGCCACTGAATGGTAGACTATGACCCATTTCCAAGATCTGGGTCCTGTATTGAGTTGGTACAACAAGTTGATTAAACTCTTGTCCAGCTCGTCCTGCTTTTCTGTAAAGAAGTGCTGACTTCATGAACAGATCACCTTTACGTAGAGGTAAATGTGATTTTGGCAGTTTTCTGAAGCAGGGATCCAAGGTGCTGTCGGCCTCCTGGGCCCTCTTCAGTTCCTCCGTTCGAGGGATTGGCGTAGTTGTTTCTGGAGTCTTTTTCACCTGGGATCGAGTGGTCATGGTCGCGATCGTCACAGGTTGAACAGGTTCTCCTAGAACAATAAATCTACAGCCGAGGATTACGGGATATATCGGATCGTCCAAGACTGCTGCCTTGATTGTCCCAGTGACATACCGCGAGGCTATGTTCACTTTTGCCACTGGAAGAGACATATTTGTTGAACTCTTCAGTGGTCCCTGTAATTCCACTATTTCCTCTGCCACCTGTTCAGGGTGAACTAAGGATGATGAAACAACACAGTCAAACGATAACCCAGTATCATATAGACAGGTCATTTTGAATCCATTTAGCAAGATGGATTCTACAACCGGAATACGAGATGATGTGTCTTGATGAGGTGTCTGTTTGGACGTTTCACCAGTGCTCACTCTTTTCTATTTTCGGTTGGCCAAACAGGCCGCTGTGTGTGGAGGTGGCTTCTTCCCGCAATTCTGAAATGTGTGACCTCTAATTTTGCAATGGGTGCAGAATGGTTTGTCCTCCTTCGGCGCTGTTTGGGCTGTGTTTTGAGTGTTTTTCTTGGATTTCCCATTCTTCTTGGTGGCTAAAGTGTTTTCACTCTCTTTTGGCTTTGGAGTTTTATCTTGAGAGGGGGTGTTGTTCGAACGTCCCTTACCTCCCATCTCCTTCTGAGATTTTTCAAATCTCTCTGCCAGGATGATGATGTTTTCTAGGCGGTCCGCTCCGTTTTGGTTTAAGAATGCTTTCATTTCATTCGGCATTTTCCCCTTGATCTGATCAATGATGATCATCTCACGGAGTCCTTCATAACTTTCTTCAAACCTTCCTAAGCAAGCCCATCTTTGTATGTATGACTTCAGTCTTTCAACTAGTTGCGCATAACTCTCACCCGGCTCCTTCCTTGCTGTTTTGAATCGCGCTTTGTAAGAATCCCCGTCCACTTCGAATCGGCTCATGAGTGCCTTTTTGAGTGTTTCGTATTCTTGTTGTTCCTCACGAGTGAGTCTCGAGAACACGTCATATGCGGTAGATCTTAAAACTTGCGCTAACTTCGTTGCCCATCTCCCTTCTTCAAGCCCACAGCTGACAGCCATTGCCTCGAAGCGTGATAAAAATCCTTCGATGTTGTCAGTCTGGTCATTGAATGGTTCCAGAGGAAACGACATAGCTCGGGAATTAAGGTGGGAGACATTCAAATGTGATTCTGTCACTGGCAACCCTGATGAGGTTGAGGGTGTGGGGCCACTCCCTCCCTCTAATCTTCGGATCTCCAATTCAATCTCCATTCTCTTCAACTCCAGTTGGTGTTGACGTTCTCTCTCCTTATCTTCCATTTCAGCCTGTAGTCTTTTCTCTTTCTCCTCCAATACTGCTTGAAATCGTTTCTCTTTCTCCTCTATTTCTGCTTGAAGTCGTTTTTCCCTCTCAGCTAATTCAGCCTGAAGCTGTTTTTCTTTGAGGGCCAAATCAGCCTGCAGTCTTTCTCTTTTGTCGAATGCATCTGAAATATAATTAGCTAGTTCAGGGCTATCTAACCCGCATTCCCTACCTGTTTCCGTTATTTGGGTCCGAAACTTAGCCGTTTCCGATATGCCTAGAATTTATTGCTTTATTTGCCTGCCTAAAAAAAATATAAATGCAGTGTGGTCTGATCCGCGTAAGCCTGTCAGTCCCCGGATCTGCAAATATACAGCAAAGCATGCACAATATTAAACACTTATGTTATGTCTGTCTGCCAATGCTGGAAAAGCAAAAGGCAGCAGGCATTGAAGTAACCAGAATTAATCCCTAGTAAAAGGAAAGAATCTGAAATTAGACAGAAATTTCCCTCCGGATAAGATTTTCCGGTGGTTGATGAAATGCTGTAAGATCAGACTCCTCAGGAAAAGAACACCTTCTCTGGAAAAGAAGTAGTGTTTGGATTGTAGATTCACACTCTATATTTAAATCAATCTATGATTTTATTAACCTGAAAACACATTATTCATGTAATATAGATTCCATGTGTGATGAATGATTTACAACCTACATGTTGTTAATTAATTAAGTTTATCAAAAATGACACTACTTGATCTAAAGATATTTGTGTTAATGTTTTATGTAATTGTTTAATTAGCACAATGTTTTATGTAATTGTTTAATTACACACAATGTGCACTGTTTAACTCATTTTATTCCCTGGGAACAATCCGCGACGCAACCTTCCCAATATGTCATATATTCTGAAGGGACTGGGAGATCACTGTGGTGCATGCCCCATTTCTAATCAAAGAAGTTGGGCCCCATCCTCTTCTATCTTCAATAACCCCAGAATATGACCCTCGAGTTATCTGCAGGCCTCGTCTTATTAATTTAGTCTAGGAGATATAGATTATGGCCCTGGTGAGAATAGTAATTACTAACTGGGAATCCGCCCCTTCTCCAAGGATTCTTTTAGCTCTTGAGTCCCCCTTTTTGTTATCAAATCTGAGGAAAGTCTGGAGAATTCTCTCAGCCTGATTTATGTTAAGAAAGCATGGATGTTGAGCAGTTGATAGACCTAGAGTCTTTTCTCCCCATTTTAGTATTTCATCATGAGTGGATTTGTTTTGACAATTACACATTCAACAAATTCCAGTAGACATTGCCACATGTTTCACACACATAAGATGGAGAATCAACAGATAGGTTTGACTGACAAATCAACATAAGGTCAGTTAAGGTTCATCATTTATTGACTGGCCTGTGTCCTCTGGCCTGTTACATACATTTTCTGTTGTGGTTTACACAAGATAAAATAGAAAATGGCATATAGGCCCACGTTTACAGTCAATCAACAATTAAACATCAATGAATACTATGTCAACAAGTGTGGAAACATTGTAAACATTTTAATGTTTTACATTATAAGTGTGGAGATGATAATTCAACATTTAGGTATCTGTTCCTAAAATGGGTGTTGTGTGTTCCTTAGAGAAATGTAACCTTGTGATTGGGAAATTAGGAAAAGCCTCGGTCTATTGTCTGATGGATCCACTTCAGTTCTGCCCGTGTAGCTTCTCTGAAGGCTTCCCATACTCTGCTCATGGCTTAGTCATCTTTCATCTCACGTGTGGTTCATCTCTTTCTCTCTCTTACTGGTCTGGGTTGGTTGGTTGGCCAGTTGGTTGCCACCAATAATTCACTATGTAAGATTCACATAGATATGTACAATCCTACCAATGCAATATTCTAGAAGTAGGTCGGAAGAAACCTAAATTTCTGAAGTAGGAACTAGTCCCCCCCCCCCCCCCCCTCCTCTTTTCTCTGATCTAGTGTTGGGTTAATTAGGGGTGGTCAGAGTTTATCACACTGTGTACGCCTTGTATCAACTGGTTCCTGCTGTATGTAAGTTCTCATTCGACCTGGGGTCAGTGAGACGTGTACAGTAAGACAGTGACAAGAGTCAGGAAGTGTCAAGATGCATGTGAATAAATGGCATACATTTATAACATTTCTTTCACTCAATTGGGTTTGTAGTGTGTATAAATGGTTCTCTGTGTTTTCTCAATTAACCAACTTGTCCTTCTTCTTTGTATAATAACTCCTCTCCCATTATCTGTTGTTGTTGTTGTTGTTGTGGTGTTGAGTGTTGAGTTGTGTGGTGTTGTGTGTTAAGTTATGTTGAGTAATGGGTTAAGTTAACTTCTGGTGGTGGAGTTCCGCGTAGCACAACTTTTCTGATGTAATGCAGTTAATAAGTGCCCTTATCTAAGTAAAATCTGACATAAATATAAATATTTATTCCATCAAACCCTATTTATTCAATAGATGAAGGAGAAAGGGAAGATTTGATTTCTCCTTCAGCTTTCTAGATTGAAAATAGACATAGATAAGTCTGTTTTAAAACGAGGCACCTATTCTAGCACACGAACTGTCTTATTAGCTGTAGATAGTTATAGCATTTTTAGCAGTGTTTCTGATGAAATGCACAAGATTGCCTTAGAATCATCACTTCGTACAGAGGTCCAGAATAGAATGTAGTATTATTATGCACTTCTTAAAGTTAATAACTATCTTTAAGAATATCAGAGATTGCAGTATTCGAAGAGAGTAGTAGATTCTCAGTTTGCCCGGGAATCGGCTCTGCGTCGTCAGAATCTAACAGTCAAAAATTTTTCACTTCAGAGGTTTTAATTTACAATAATACATTTCAATTGACGTTACAAACACTGAATACCATTACTTGATACTTGATACATCTGGTCATCAGTTTAATCTTAGGATTCACAAGCCTACCTCGGATCTAGACATTCTGCCGTCCCTTTTTGAAAATTTGGTCACAGAAGCTTTCGCGTCTGTTCGTCAGGCGGGTTGCAGTAGAAGTGCGCGATTAACATATTCTAAACAGGCGTTCGAACGGAGGCGTTGTCACATGTCTGCTTTTATCCAATGATCTCCTGAGCTTTGGCTGATGAAATATTTCCTAGAATTGACGTCATCTGTCACTTCTTCAGCTTCAGTTTTGATGTTGCGTTAGTTTTTAAGTTCTGGTTTCAGTTTGAGTTTGTGCAGTCAATTGTTTTACATTTTCCCCTCTCTTTGGCGTGCATTCTTGTCAACTGAATAATGGTAATTGGTGGTTATGCCACAACCCTCAAAGATATTATTGCTTCTCTGGTGCCGGTGTTTTTGTGGAACCCAAACTGTTTTCAGCTACTCCCTCAACTATTTTTTTTAATTCTTTCTTGTATGACCTTGGGGAGTATCTTAGACAGTTATTGAAGGACACTGCTTGTTGTCTGTCAGATAAAAATGACGTAATTAAGTTCACCATATTGGTACTAGTCTTCATGTGTTTTAATTTTCTAATTAAAATATCATGATCTACCATATCTACACGGAGCTGATTCACGACTCTGGTGATCGAGTGAGATGGCAGAACATGACCGCCCACGCTTACCGGCATGGCACATGATGGATGGATCTACCATATTAAAGGCCTTTTTAAAGTCTACAAATACTTCTCCACAAATGTTGCCATTGTTGATACAAAGATGACAGTTATAGGTCATTTTTGTAAGGGCACTGTGGCAAGAATATTTAGGCCGAAACGCAGATTGACTGTCAATTATTAGATCGTTGTTAATTAAATGATGTAGTGTTATTTTATTCATGTGTGTTTCTAATGGCTTTGATAGCGACAATAGTAAGGAAATATGTCTATAATAACCCAAGACGCTAATATCAGTTGAGCCATTTTTAAGTAGAGGATACACTTTAGCAACTTTAAAGGCAGATGGAAAGTAACTTTTGGACAGGCACTGGTTATATATGAACGTTAAGGACTCACTAATAATTGGTGCAGCACACCGAAGAATTCTATTACTGATACCATGTAGGCCTTATGAATTTGTTGCTTTGAGATTCGAGAGATATATACTTCTGCAACAGACATCAAGGGAATCTCAGGGGAGATATTTCTAGAGCACTTCCCTTCACAGAATGATGACAGTGAACTTAAATTACATACTGAGTCTGGTATTGAGGACTTTAGATTCTCTATTTCTGATTGAAAGAAGTAACTGAAATCCTCGCATAATATAGTGTTTGGTATTGCTGACTCTGAAGCGTGTTTCTTGTTAGTTAGCGAGTTAATAGCCTTCCATATATTTGTATTATTTGATTTATCTACAATCAAATTTTTGAAATGATCTTTCTTTATCCTACGAATTTCATATTTAACTTTATTTCTTAGTCTGCGGTAATTGATAAAATCTTTATTTTTGTGTGCTGTATCTCGTTCTCTCATGATTTCGAGAACTTCGCTAGTGACCCAAGGGGACTTATGTTGATTCTTGAGATAGATAGATAGATAGATAGATAGATAGATAGATAGATAGATAGATAGATAGACAGATAGATAGATAGATAGATAGATAGATAGATAGATAGATAGATAGATAGATAGATAGATAGATGGATGGATGGATGGATGGATGGATGGATGGATAGATAGATGGGTATATATATAGATAGATGGATAGATAGATAGATAGATAGATAGATAGATAGATAGATAGATAGATAGATAGATAGATAGATAGATAGATAGATAGATTAGATAGAACGAACGAACGAACGAACAGACTTTATTTTCAAAGGGTAACAAATTGGGCACGCAGGCCCGTCTTACATTCGGCCCTTCCATTCACTCATCTTTCTTTCATCAACAGTGCATAGGAAAAAACATTGTCACATGAATTTTGTAAACATAAACAATGCATATTACTATGTTATGAGACACATCCACCACCCACCCACACATCCCCCATCACTCCAACTTCCCCACCCAACCACACGCATAACCCACACACAAATACATTCCCCCACCACATCCCTACACCAACACATCTCCCCACCCAAACACACCTCTCACCCACCACACATCCCATCCACCCACTCCCCAAGCACACATACATTCAATAGCCCACACATCCCCCACCTACATACATCTCCCCACCCACTCACATATCCTCTACCTGTCCCATTACCCACCAACAATCACTCACCCACATATCCTCCTCAACCCACACACCTCCACCCACCCAGCCAAACACACATTCCTCAGCCACGCACACATCTCCCCGTTAACTCACAAATTCCGCACCCACCCACATAATCTCCATCTCCCCCAGCCCACTCAGAGATCCCGAGCCCACACCTACAAACATCCCCCACCATCTCCTAACCTGCACACACTCACCCACCCACATATCCTCTACCCACCCACACATCCTCTACCCACCCATCCCCCAACCAAACATCCCTTCACCACATACACTTACTCATATACAATCACCCACCCACACATCCTCTACCCAACCACACATCCTCCATCCACCCATCCCCCAGCCAAACATCCCTTAACCACACACCCCTACCCATATACACACACATCCCCACCCATACACACATCACTCACACACATTCCCACAAACCAACACATCCCCCATTCACAAACACACACCTCCCATCCACGCACACACACAACCCACACACACATCCCCAACTCATACGCTCATCCCCTCACACATCCCTAGACACACGTACTTATCCCTCAACCACTAACACCCACACATCCCTTACCCACTCATCAACACATACATCTCCTATCTATCCACCCATACTCACACACCCCAACCACCCATCTAAGCACACATCCCCAACCTCACACACATCCTTCACCCACCCTCAAACCCAACCACACCTTCACCCACACACAGCAATAATCCACACCCAGCTCCCCTCCCACACAACACCACACCCACACTCATCCCAAAGACACATCCCTCACCCACACACACACATCTCCTACCCATCCACACATCCCCCAACTACAATCACCCTCACTACCCACACGTACATCCTCCATCCGGCCACACACCCCCACCTAGCCAGACATATCCCCCACCCACACACACATCTCCAAATCCATCACCCACACCCATCATGCACCTCTCCCCAACCCACATACATCCCCAACACATATCTCACCCACACACACTCCCCACCCATCCACCCAAACATCCCACACCCATACACATCCCTCACCCACACCCACAAACCCACAACCACCCCCACCTGCACACATCTCCCACCCACCACATATCCCTACACCCACATCTCCCACCCATACATATACCCCCACCCATCGCATAACCCACCATCAATCATCCACCAACATATCCTCCTCCGCCCGCTCACTCACAACTACCTAGCCAAACACACATCCCCACCCACACACACATCTCCCCGCCAACCCATACATCCCACACGTACCCACACACAAATCCCCCACCCATCCACACAATCCCACTCGCCCACCCACACACAAATCCCCCCATCCCCCAACCAACTATTATGATCAAACTCCCACACTTTACACACACATACAGTGAGCATCGTCGCAAAATTTTAAAGAAAATGGAGAAAAATTGTACATATACATTTTGTAACTTAAAAATTAGTGATGCAATTCAACTCACTCGCTCTCTCTCTCTCTCTCTCTCTCTCTCTCTCTCTCTCTCTCTCTCTCTCTCTCTCTCTCTCTCTCTCTCTCATACTCTCAAATTCTCTCACCCACTCTACACTGATGTACATGTGTTCATGTTATAATTTATAACATTAGTTGGCATTCAAAATGGTAATATGAACATGAGAATACACAACATATATGGAATAGCATGTTACATGATATGCGTGCGCTTAAATCTCTCTCTCTCTCTCTCTCTCTCTCTCTCTCTCTCTCTCTCTCTCTCTCTCTCTCTCTCTCTTTCTCTGTCTTTTTCGCTTTCTTCTCACTAACACACACCCATAGACACTCACAAACAATGGCTGCACACATACACACATTAACAAATCCATTCTTCCACTGTCTTCTCTCGTTCGCTCTCTCTCTCTCTCTCTCTCTCTCTCTCTCTCTCTCTCTCTCACTCGCAATCACTATTTCACCCATTAAGTCACTCTCTCCATCTTTCATTTACTCAATATCACACTCTCTTTCACTCTAACTCACACACAGACAGACACACACCCTCTCGCTATCAAATACACACTCCCTCGCGTGCGCAAGAAAGCATATACACATACACACACGAGCATACACACAATATACACACGCAAATACACACATATCCCCGCGCACACATACACACATCCACACCCATATACACATACTTACACACACACAAATACACACATATCCCCGCGAACACATACACACCCATATACACATACACACACAAGCATACACACAATATACACACGCAAATACACACATATCCCCACGCACACATACACACATCAACACCCATATACACATACTTACACACACACACACACACATACACACACGAGCATACACACAATATACACACGCAAATACACACATATCCCCACGCACACATACACTCATCCACACCCATATACACATACTTACACACACACAAATACACACTCCCTCGCATACACTGCACGCATGCACACATACACACAATCATGCACTCACATATACGAACATATATATATATATATACACGCACATACACACATATACACACGCACATACATATAAACACATGCATACATTTACGCACACATTTAAACATACTTACACACACAAGCACACATACAAACACACATTTACACACACTTACACATACACACCCACATTCAGACGTGCACACACATACACACACATAAACACACGCATACACACATATGGATACACGTACACACCAACCCATCCACCCACACACTTACTCACACATACACGCTGCCTCACAAAACTCACCATCTCACTCATTTACTCTCTAAACCACACTAACGCACTCTCTTACAAGTACAGACAAGTACACAGACACACACACACACACACATTCACCCACTCTCTCTTTCTCACCCTTCAATCACCTGCACATCCCACACCTCCCCACCTCTCACACATCTCCCCTCCCACACAAAACTCCACCCTTTAACACATTCCCCCCCCCCCACACACACACCCCACATACCTTCCCCATACACATCCCCGCCCACACATCTCCCCACCAACTCACACATCCTCCACATACAAACATTCTCGCCACTCACACATACATCCTCCACCCACTCACATTTACCCCAACCACACACACACTCCCACCCACGCAGACATATCCCATTCACAGACACCCCCACACTCATCCTCCACACCCATTACACACCCATCCCCCAACCCACACAATCTCCTACACATCCATTCACCCACCCAAACAAAAAAAGAGTAAAAATTAGTGATGCAATTCAACTCTCTCTTTTCTCTCTCTCTCTCTCTCTCTCTCTCTCTCTCTCTCTCTCTCTCTCACTAACTCTCTCACTCACATCACAGTAATGTTATATTATACATGATAAAATCAAATGGCATACAAAATGATAAGATGAGAATAAACAAAACAAAAAACAAACCAAACAAAATAAAATAAAATAAAAATTTAAAAAAAAATATGGAATGGCATGTTACAGGACAATCAAGTGGCATTAAACGATACCTCGTAATATGAAAGATGAGAATGCATAAAAAATATGGAATAGCATGTTACATGAAATGCGTGCGCTCAACTCTCTCTCTCTCTCTCTCTTTCTCTCTCTCTCTCTCTCTCTCTTTCTCTCTCTCTCTCTTTCTCTCTCTCTCTCTCTCTCTCTCTCTCTCACACACACATGTACATACACACACCCGCACACATCCATATACTTACTCACACGTACTCCATAACACCCGAATATACACTCCCTCGCATACACTGCATGCATGCACACTTACACATACAAAGATATACAATACATACACGAGCACACACACACAGACTCATCCATACACACATACACACACGCACATGCATATAAACGCACATAAACACATGAACGCACACCTTAACACACGTACAGGCATACACACAGAGGCACACACAGATATACACATGTACACACACATGTACGCCCATCCAGACATGCACACACATACATCACACTTTCTCATGCACTCTCTCATTCACCCACGCTCTCTCTTTTACACACTCACTCGCTCTCACACTCACTCATTCGAGCACATACACGCATACCCCCAAATTCTCTCTCACTCACTCACGCTCCCTTACTCACTCATTTACTCGCTGACTCTGTAACTCACACTCACTCACTAACTTTCACACTCTATCACACAGAAAGGCAGACACACAACACACCCACTCTCTGAGATTCACTCATTCTCTAACTAAATCTCTCACACATATGTCCACACACACCCACTCACTTTTACACTCACTCAGGCACACGCGCATGCATACTCACTCACTCTCACTCATACTAATTCTTCCACTCACACTCTTTCTCACTCACTCTCTCACCCACTGTCTCGCTCACACACATACAGTGAAGAATGATAGTGGAAAAATGATACTAGTAGGTGACTTATGGAGGCATATAGTCGGTATGAAGTAAGTATTGAAAGAGTTTTCGGTTGAATGTGTAGGGACTCATTGGTGTTTTCAGTTCTGGTGGAAGGCTATTCCACAAGTGAGCACCAGAATATGCGAAACAAGTTTTGTATAAGTCCAATCTAGGCTTAGGAAGCTGTAATAAATTTAAGCGCTTACTGTTCATTGCTTTAGATTGAATTAACGGTAGAAGATACTCTGGGGTATTTTCAGATATAATTTTATTCACTAATTTGGCTTTGTTAAAAAGGAAGCGCTTTTGAAGTGGTAGAAGTCTTAGATGGCTGTATAATTTATTACTTTCAACGTGCTTTATGCTAGAAACTAGACGTATAGCGCGGTTTTGAAGCGAACACAATCGTTTCATATTAGATTTAGGGCAACCATCCCAGACTGTGGAACAATAATCGAGAGGTGACTGGATATAGGATGCATAGAATATTTTTCGTGTGCTTTCATCCAAAAAGGGTTGCATTTTAGCAAGTTGGTAAACATTTTGTGCTATTCTCTTGGTAAGGACGTGATCATGAGGGCTGCAGTTTAAATGTCTGTCAATTAAAAGACCTAATGTTTTATGTTCATTTACATTAATTATAGGTAACGTGTCCACTTGGAGCTCGAGCGGTGTCCCAGTTATGGCTAGGGTCTGTAGTTTTTGTCTGGTCGTTATTAGCATGGATTTGGTTTTGTCGATGTTAATTAACATGCGATGTTCATTGCTCCATCTACTAAAGTTGTCAAGTTCGTTTTGTAAAGAGCTCTCTAAGTCACAAAGGCTCTCTTGACTTGTGTAAATAGTACAGTCGTCCGCAAATAGGTCACACGAAGTATTGAGGTATAAAGGAAGATCGTTAATATACACTGCAAAAAGCAGCGGCCCTAGTATTGAGCTCTGAGGCACCCCAAAATTAAGTTGTGTGTGTCTTGATAGACAGTTATTGAAGGACGCTACTTGTTGTCTGTCAGATAAAAATGACGTAATTAGGTTCACCATGTTGGTGCTAGTCTTCATGTGTTTTTACTTTCTAATTAAAATATCATGATCTACCATATCAAAGGCTTTTTTAAAGTCTACAAATACTGCTCCACAAATGTTGCCATTGTTGATACAAAAATGCCAGTTATCGGTCATTTTTGTAAGGGCACTATGGCAAGAATATTTAGGTCGAAACCCAGATTGACTGTCAATTATTAGATCGTTGTTAATTAAATGATGTAGTGTTATATTATGTATGTGATTTTCTAATGGCTTTGATAGCGACGATAGTAAGGAAATAGGTCTATAATTACCCAAGACGCTAATATCAGTTGAGCCATTTTTAAGTAGAGGATACACTTTAGCAACTTTAAAGGCAGATGGAAAGTAGTTTTTGGACAGGCACTGGTTATATATGAACGTTAAGGACTCACTAATAATAGGTGCAGCACACCGAAGAATTCTATTACTGATACCATCTAGGCCTTCTGAATTTGTTGCTTTGAGATTCGAGAGATATTTATATACTTCTGCAATAGACATCAAAGGAATCTCAGGGGGAATATTTCTAGAGCACTTCCCTTCACAGAATGATGACAGTGAGCTTAAATTACAATCTGAGTCTGGTATTGTGGACTTTAGATTCTCTATTTCTGATTGAAAGAAGCAACTGAAATCCTCGCATGTTATAGTGCTCGGTATTTCTGACTCTGAAGAGTGTTTCTTGTTTGTTAGCGAGTTAATAGCCTTCCATATATTTGCGTTAATGATTTATCTACAATTAAATTTTTGAAATGATCTTTCTTTATCCTACGAATTTCCTATTTAACTTTATTTCTTAGTCTGCGGTAATTGATAAAATCTTTATTTTTGTGCGCTGTATCTCGTTCTCTCATGATTTCGAGAACTTCACGAGTCACCCATGGAGATTTATGTTGATTCTTCACTCGAACTTCTTTAACTGGCACATGTTTATCAAACACACTGTAGACTGTCTTTGTCCAGTAAGCTAGTGCATCATCCGAATCAGGAAGTTGGTAAATATGTTCAAGGGCTGCATTTTTTAAGTCATCTAAATATAAACTTTGGTTGAGAGCTTTTAGATTTCTAAATTTGATGATTAAATGTTTATTTTTAGGACATTTGAACCCAGTTTTCGACCACGTACAACATATTGGGTAATGGTCACTAACTGCACTACCAGGAACAGAACATTCGATAATATTAACTGGACAAGTAACATATATATGATCAATTATAGTTGAGGAGGTGCCTGTAACCCTTGTGGGACGGTTTATTAGTTGTTTCAAATCGTAAGATAGAATGATATCGTCCCATGTCTGGTTGGATTTAGTAATATCTATGTTAAAGTCACCTAATATCATGATTTCTCTACCTTCTGTAAACACTCTATAAATCACTGTAGTGAAACAGTCATACCAATTGTAACCAGCACACGGATTCCGATATAGGTATCCAATTAGAAACGGTTGCTGACTGGCTGGCTTCATAGATAGATAGATAGATAGATAGATAGATAGATAGATAGATAGATAGATAGATAGATAGATAGATAGATAGATAGATAGATAGATAGATAGATAGATAGATGGATGGATGGATGGATGGAGTGTTAGATAGATGGAAAGATAGATAGATAGATAGATAGATAGATAGATAGATAGATAGATAGATAGATAGATAGATAGATAGATAGATAGATAGATAGATAGATAGATCCCCACCAAGTCATACCAATTGTAACCAGCACACGGATTCCGATATAGGTATCCAATTAGAAACGGTTGCTGACTGGCTGGCTTCATAGATAGATAGATAGATAGATAGATAGATAGATAGATAGATAGATAGATAGATAGATAGATAGATAGATAGATAGATAGATAGATAGATAGATAGATAGACAGATAGATAGATAGATAGATAGATGGATGGATGGATGGATGGAGTGTTAGATAGATGGAAAGATAGATAGATAGATAGATAGGTAGATAGATAGATAGATAGATTAGATAGATAGATAGATAGATAGATAGATAGAAAGAAAGATAGATAGATTGATTGATTGATAGATAGATAGATAGATAGATAGATAGATAGATAGATAGATAGATAGATAGATAGATAGATAGATAGATAGATAGACAGATAGATAGATAGATAGATGGATGGATGGATGGATGGAGTGTTAGATAGATGGAAAGATAGATAGATAGATAGATAGGTAGATAGATAGATAGATAGATAGAAAGAAAGATAGATAGATTGATTGATTGATAGATAGATAGATAGATAGATAGATAGATAGATAGATAGATAGATAGATAGATAGATAGATAGATAGATAGATAGATAGATAGATAGATAGATCCCCACCAAGGCTGGGCGAAGCCGGACTGGGTGCTCTAGTATTATATATAGTAAAGCCAGCCGACGTTCTAGTGACCACATGCCACATTGTGTGTATATTATATAAAGTAAAGCCAGCCGATGTTCTAGTGACCACATCCCACATTGTGTGTATATTATATAAAGTAAAGCCAGCCGATGTTCTAGTGACCACATCCCACATTGTGTGTATATTATATAAAGTAAAGCCAGCCGATGTTCTAGTGACCACATCCCACATTTTGTGTAGGTTGATCAAAACATGTGGAGCCAGCACCATATACCCAACACGCCTTAATGCGTGAAGAAAGGTTCTTCATATTGAAAACTACGCGCAAATATCTCTAGTGCTGGCTGTTGTGTCAACTGTCCTTGAACAGATAATACAATGTTTTGTTACTATTTGCAGCAACAGACGCCATAAGTAAGTTGTATTCTTGTCTCATATTATTAGAACTGATAAGTACACAAATAAGTACACATTGTATTTATTGTAAGTGTTATGATCTGAGAGTATTGATTGCCTGTCACAATGTTTGTATGTTTTAACAACATCAACAACAGGCGATGATATCAGTCAGCGAATATCTTCCCGGCGGCAGGTATTTTACTGTGAGCAAGTTTCATCCTTCACGCACAGACGCACATAGGAGTTGGCCAAAGCTCCTGCAGTTGGAATAGATCTACGGATAATCTACCTACCCATGTATGTGTGCATGTCAACAAGCCCTCCCCCCCCCCCCCTCTCCCCGATCAAAGTTGCGTCCCAAGTTCAAGGTATATCCTTCGTGCCGAGGAACAGTGTGGTTGTGGGGAGTACAGTCGCTAACAGAGACAGTCTAACTGTTGAAGCGGGGACGTTTGGCTAATGGACATGTTGTGCCGGGCCCCTTCCCCAGCACGAAGGCACTACTGGGGTATTCGTGTATGAACCCTTACACACAATACTTTACATATGGTTTTACATTTTATTTCTCACATTCATAGCGGGAGATACGGAATTTATGTTCTGCGCTCGATATCATCTTCAGCTGTCAGCGTAGATGGAGTGAAGAAGAGAAAGCAGCGGAATGGGGCGAGAGAGGGCTTAGAAATAGAAGGGCGGGAGCCAGGAGAGGAAGAAAAATCAAAAGCGCATAGGATTTAAATATACGATCGGCAGGTAAACTGTTTCAGGAAATGCGGTGGACACCTTAATGCCGTCATGAAGAAATGAAGAAAGCTTCGTAAGAGAAGAATAATAATTCAAGCGCTGTGTAGCAGAGGCCAAACGAGCGAAATATGATACACATTATGAATGAGATCGGAGGAGACATAGGGAAAGTTCTGGAAATTGCACAGACAGATGCAAAGGAAATATCGTCTTGCTACATGCTACCATAACAGAAGTTAAGTGTGCTATAAATGAACTTGCATCTGGCAAGACTCCAGGTAAGGATGGGATTCCAATAGAGGTAATCAGGAGTGGACAAGAAACACTCACTCTACAGATCCGTCAGCTAATAGAGCTATGCTGGCGAGAAGGACAAGTCACACAAGATTTCAAAGATTCAAGCTGTACGCTGTACAAGAATAAGGGCGATCGGAGCGACTGCAACAACTATAGGGGTATCTCACTTCTGTGTATTGTTGGGAAAGTATTTGCCAGAATTGTTCTGCGCAGACTTCAAGTCCTAGGAGATCAAGTCTACCCCGAATCACAGTGTGGCTTTCGACAGAACCGGTCTACCACTGATATGATATTCTCACTGCGACAAATGCAAGAAAAATGCCGGGAACAAAATCAACCACTGTTTATTGCCTTCATCGACCTCAACAATGCATTTGATTTGGTCAGTCGTGAGGGGCTTTCCAAGTCACTAAAGAAGATTGGCCTGCCCACCAACTCTTCTGTCCATTGTGGAATCGTTCCACACAGGCATGAAGGGTGTAAACTTGATGGTGCAACATCTGAAGAGTTTGAAATCAAGAGTGGAGTTAAGCAAGGTTGTGTACAAGTTCCCACCCTCTTTGGAATATACTTTTCACTTCTACTGAAATATGCCTTTCGTGATCAGGATGGTGGTATATACATTCACTCACGCTCAGATGGTGGCCTCTATAATGCTCAGAGATTGAAGGCCAACACCAAAATTAGGAGGGTAATAATCAGAGAGTTGCTTTTTGCTGATGATGCTGCAATTACGACCCACTCACAGGAAGAATTACAACATCTACTATCTGCATTCTCCAATGCTTGTTCTGAATTTGGTTTAACAATTAGCAAAAAGAAGATACAGATTAAGTCACAAGGTGCACATGGGGTGCCATCAGTCTTTATTGACGACGCCGAACTGGAGATAGTAGACCATTTTACATATCTAGTATAAGACTTAAATAGCAAATTATCCCTAGATCAGGAAATCAACATCAGGATTGGTAAGGCAGCAGCAACAATGAACATGTTAGAAAAAAGAGTCTGGGAGAACAGGAAGCTTACTACCAAAACAAAAGTCCTCGTCTATCAAGCCTGTGTCATTAGTACTCTTCGTTAAGGCAGTGAAACCTGTCAACTTATTCACACCAAGAGAAACGTATAAACAGCTTTCATATGCGGTGTCTACGAAGAATACTTGGTATTAAGTGGCAAGACAAAATTACAAATACTGAAGTATTGGAAAGATCAGGTTGTGAGACGGTTTATTCCATGCTCAGTCTTCGTAGACTTAGATGGATAGGACTCGTTAGGAGGATGGATGATGGTAGAATACCAAAGGACATCTTTTTCGGTGAACTACAGACTGGTAGTAGATCTCAGGGTCGGCCTCTACTACGATACAAAGATGTGTGTAAGCGGGACATGATTGATACAGGCATTGATAATGCACATTGGGAGCAAGTCGCTTCTTAACGTGTTGAATGGAGGGCAACTATCAGAAATGGAATAAAGACAAAGGAGAAAATGATTGCAGATAAAGCACACACAGATCGTGAGAGACGTAAGATGGTGCATAATGGTGGAAATGATCATGTTTTCACATGCATCCACTGTGGACAAACATTTACAGCACGAATTGGCCTTATCAGCCACACTCGCAACCACCATTGGTCGTAGTTATTAAGCCTTTTTGAAACACAATGTACCAAACTATCGTCTGTCAAGACGGAAATGTGCCAACACAGTGGGCGCAATATACAGAGATAGTGGTTCGTCGCTGACAACAGACAAAGAAAACGGGGAAGCTTTCCTGCAGAGATTTATAGCACGGACATAGAATGATAGGGACATCAGAGACTCGGTTAGAGAGGATCTATCAGGTACCATTAAAAATACCTACTTGAAGATATCATGCAGTTGAAAGATATCGCAAATTTATTGAAGAAAGGAAAGGACACTGCACCAGGGCCTGGTGGGGCTAGATCCTCCCACATGAGGGATTTGAGTGATGGAGAACTTATAGAGATGGCTGATTGCTTTAACCTGAGCATCATTGCGTCATTAGCACCCTAGGATTAGTTGCACAGTTAATTAACACCACTCCCTAAGTCAGGCAAAGATCATTCGAGGCTAAATGGGTTCAGATTTATCACTCTACAGACTTTTAGCAAGGTACTGGAGAAGATCGTTGCTGTTAAGCTTCAGGGATATTTAAAAAGAAAAAAAGTCCCCCCCCCCCTCCCCGAAGGGTTTAGGAAGGTACCGACCAGGAAAGGATACTTAAGCAAATGCAGCCACTTTTGTTTATGATGTTTATGAAGGGTTCCAAAACAGACAGTAGACGGCTGTGGCAGCACTCGATCTCGAGGACGCGTAAAACAGAATCAGATGTGCTATTTAGATGTAAGCTCTCATGGAGAAGAGAGCCAGTCCTTGGTTTGTGAGCTGGATTGCAGCTGTTCTGTATTCTCGTAGAGTGGTTCTCCGGCTGGAAAAATGGACCCCTGAGACATGTATCATAGCACCCTGACTACCACAGAGGTCAGCAATTTCACCTGTGCTTTTCAATGTGTACACAAGCAAGATAGCAAGCCTGCAAGCACCCGGGCCTAGAAGGATACTACCAGGCAGGGGTGGGACAGAAATCAAACAGCTCAGGAGCTTCAGGTGTCAATGGACAAAGTGATGGATTGCTGTACGGAGATGAATGCTGTCATTAACCCAGAAAAGGCAACTGTCTTGTTCTCTCTGAACAATAGGATTGTTAAAGCTGACCTCCCAAGCCCCACAATAAATGGTAGACCTGTGAATAGAGAAAGCCGCCTAAAGTACCTGGGAATCACTTTTGATAGAAGCATGTCCTTTAGGGATTATGTTAAAGTGGTGGTTACAAAGTGCCAGAAAGAACGCAATACACTGAAGTGTAAGGCAGCAAGGGACATGGAGCAGAGAATACTATTCACAATTTCCCAGCACTTGATCATTTTAGTGGTAGAGTATGGACGACTAGGAATGCTCACTGTCTCCAAGAGCCAGCTAGTGAAACTAGAGTGCATACAGAAAGAAGCCATGGGGGTGATTCTGGGATGTACAAGATACACCCCAATAGTGTATATGCGATATGCCTGGCGCTACCAACCATTACAGGCAGACTCGAAGTGTTGAAGGCAAGGTCATACCTCAAGGTAGCTGCCGACAAGGAACACCTCCTGCATGATGCCCTGGATGCAGTCAAGTGTCCAGGCTTTTAAGACGAAGGCCGTGCATGGCTCACGTTGAAGATACCATCCGAGAACTGTGCCCACTTGAGAATATTAGCAGAGGCTAGGAGTGGATCAGAGAGCCCAAAAGAAATTCAGACTTGTGTGGGGTTATAATCACATAGGGCCGTGAGTGTAGGGAGTGGCCAGCAGGGGCTACGGAAGAAGAAATTCAGTAAACTCAGACTGACTCTCGTCCTGGCGATGTGATTATCAACACCGATGGCTCTGTGTTAAGAGGCAAAGAAGCGCCTGTGGATGCATAGCAAACGCCACTGGCCAATGGTTAGTAAAGGAGAGCTTGGCATATAACACCACAACCTCAAGTCTGAGAATGGAGGTGGAGGCGGTAACTGCAGCTTTCCACTGGTTGGAGAACAAACTGTATACGCATGTTGTGATTGTGACTGATTCACAAAGCATGCTGGCAAAGGTGAAGACTGGCATGCTTCGTGCTGAATGATATGCATCAATTAAGAGGTCGCCGGTTGTCAGCATTTGTCTCCAGTGTCGTAATACGTGTCATCCCTGGGGTGATGGGAATCAACGCCCACATTCTTTTAACTCCATATCGTTATCTTGAGGATCTCTTGGATCTCAGTCCACAAAACCCCATCAGTCTTTGGATCTATCTCTCTCTCTCTCTTTCTCTCTCTCTCTCTCTTTCTCTCTCTCTCTTTCTCTCTCTCTCTCTCTCTCTCTCTCTCTCTCTCTCTCTCTCTCTCTCTCTCCTCCTCCTTCTTCTTCTTCTTCTTCTTCTTCTTCTTCTTCTTCTTCTTCTTCTTCTTCTTCTTCTTCTTCTTCTTCTTCTTCTTCTTCTTCTTCTTCTTCTTCTTCTTCTTCTTCTTCTTCTTCTTCTTCTTCTTCTTCTTCTTCTTCTTCTTCTTCTTCTTCTTCTTCTTCTTCTTCTTCTTCTTCTTCTTCTTCTTCTTCTTCTTCTTCTTCTTCTTCTTCTTCTTCTTCTTCTTCTTCTTCTTCTTCTTCTTCTTCTTCTTCTTCTTCTTCTTCTTCTTCTTCTTCTTCTTCTTCTTCTTCTTCTTCTTCTTCTTCTTCTTCTTCTTCTTCTTCTTCTTCTTCTTCTTCTTCTTCTTCTTCTTCTTCTTCTTCTTCTTCTTCTTCTTCTTCTTCTTCTTCTTCTTCTTCTTCTTCTTCTTCTTACCACTGGACCATGCCCCCTCTCATTCTTTTTCAAAACATACTACACAACTCTAGTTTCTAACAAAATGACAAATTAATTTAATAAAGAAAAGTGTCAGGTATGTGCAAAGTGTGTGTGAAGAATCCATCCATCCATCATGTGCCATGCCGGTAAGCGTGGGCGGTCATGTTCTGCCATCTCACTCGATCACCAGAGTCGTGGATCAGTTCCGTGTTTCTGTCTCGACCATGCCACAAGGCCAAGCCATCCAGATACTTGTTTCTAGGTCTTCCCCTTGGTCTGTTTCCCTCGATCTTACCAGTTGTCACCAAGTTCTCCAAATCATTTCTTCTCATAACATGTCCAAAAAATTGTGACTGTCTACGTCTAATGTCTCTGATCAGTTTACGATCTTCATTTGTTTCTTGAAGGACTTGTTCATTGGTCTTTCTGGCTGTCCATGGTATTCTTTGCATTTTCCTCAGAAACCACATTTCTACAGCCATCAGATGTTTTTCAGCCTGGCTGCTCATTGTCCAAGCTTCACATCCATATAGAAGTACAGGTTCTATGTAGCACCTCAACACTCTTTTTCTCGTTTCAATTGACATCTTTTTATTGGTCAGTATGTTTTTCATCTTGCTAAAGGCTACTTTTGCCATGGCGATTCTTGTTCTAATCTCTTCCAGGCATCTCCCATCAGATGTTATCACTGTTCCGAGATAATTGTACCTATTCACTTGTTGAAGAATATTCCCATTTACTTGTATATTACACTGTGGTATTTCGTTCTTCCTAGTGACGACCATAATCTGTGTCTTTTTACAATTTAATTCTAACCCTTGTTGTTCACTGTGTGTAACAACCGCATCTACTAAATTTTGCAGGTCCTGTTCATTGTCTGCAATCAAGACTGTATCATCTGCATATCTAATGTTATTGATGCATCGTCCCCCAATGTTGATTCCTTCCATATCTTCAATATTTCTGAAAATATTTTCACTGTACAGGGAAAACAGATCTGGAGACATTACACATCCCTGTCTCACACCTCTCTTAATAGGCTGATATTGGCTTATTTCATTATCAACTCTTATGGCAGCTTGTTGTTTCCAATATATGTTTTTTACAAGTCTAAGGTCTTTCCCATCAATTTGTAGATCTTCAAGCATCCTTACCATGTTGACATGTCTCACTTTATCAAAAGCCTTTGTGTAGTCAATAAAGCAAAGGTGTAGATCTTTGTTTACTTCTATAGAACGTTCGATTACGGTTCTCAGTATATACACAGCATTTACTGTACCCTTGCCTTCTACAAACCCACATTGTTCTTCTCCTATTTCAGGTTGTATTTTCCTCCTCACTCTTTGCATGATAATTCTTAGCAAAATCTTCGTGATGTGACTCATTATACTAATTGTTCGATGTTGATCACATTCCAAGGCTCCCGATTTCTTTGGGATTGCAATAAATACAGCATTACATAACTCCTGAGGTATACTTCCAGTATCATATATTGTATTAAGCAGACTGGTAACTTTATCTATTCCATATTCTTCTAAAGCATTAATCATTTCTGTTGTGACGCTGTCTGGACCGGGGGTCTTGCCAGATTTCATATGATTAAGAGCATTCTGAACCTCCATCTTCAAAATTGTTGGCCCTTCATTATTATTCTGAACATCATACTGTTCGTCTCTGTTATCGTCATAAAGGTTTTTCACGTAATCTGACCATACATGTAAAATCTGTTCTTTTTCTATTATGACTCTTCCATCTTTTGTCTTTAGGCAGCCTGCTGATGTACGTGTTCTTTGATTGGTAAGCTCCTGAATTCTTTTGTGCATTAGTTTCGCATTTTCACTGTTGTGTTGTTTTTCAATTTCTCTGCAATTTTTCTCAAGCCATGTTTCTTTTGCCTCCTTACATAAGGTTCTGACTTGTCTGTGAATTTCTTCATATTTGGCAGGATTATTTTTGTTCTGTCTTCTTGTTTCCATTAGTTGCAAAATTTCTTCAGTCATCCATGTCTTACGGCCCACTTTCTTTACTTTTGGAATAGTTTTTTCTGCTGCACAACTGATTGAATTCTTCAGCATTTCCCATTGATCATCTACATCTTGAAATAGGATCTTTAGATCAGACAATAAATCAAATTTGTTCTTTACTTCTATGTTAAAATTATCTTGTATTTCTTTGTCAGTTTTCAATTTGCACAAGTCATATTTAGGGTTTCCTGCTGTATACTTGACTTTCTTTAACTTAACCCTCAATGTGCCAGTAATTAATCTGTGATCACTGTAACAGTCTGTATTTGGAACTGTTTTTACAACTGTTAACGCATTTCGAAACCTTTTGCTAATCAGGATGTAATCTATCTGGTTTTTAATCCTGCTGTCTGGACTCATCCATGTCCATAATCTTCTAGGATGTTGTTTAAACCAGGTGTTTCCTACCACCATTTCTTGTTCTTTTGCCCATTCTACAAGTCTGTAACCTCTTTCATTTCTCTCTCCCAAACCATGGTTGCCTACACTGCATCCATCGCTTTGCTTTCCTATTTTTGCGTTGAAATCACCCATTATGATATTTATTTCTGATTTTTTACAGTTCTTCAAAGCAGATTCAATGTCATTATAAAATTCCTCTATGCTTTCTTCACTGCTTTCACTTGTTGGGGCATATACTTGAATGACATTTATTTTAAAAGGTCTTCCGTTTAATTTTACTAATATAACTCTGTCTGACACAGCCCAGTATCCTTTGACAGAATTTGATGTTTGCTTATCTAACATAATGGCTACACCTCTTTGCTGTTCTTCTCCCCCAGAGTAAATAATCTTACAATCCTCTCCTGTCCTTATCCCTGCTCCTCTCCATCGCGTTTCCGATATTCCTAATATGTTAATCTTCTCTCTCTCCATTTCTTTTTTGATGTCTTCTAACTTTCCATCTGCATTCATTGTTCTAACATTCCAAGTACCTATTTTTAATGATATTACTCTTTTGCACCTAGTAGCCTGTTGACGGTCTGGAGTCACCTGGTGCGCATGACTATCCCTACCGGGCGAGGCTGCTCCTATGGAGCACCCATTTACGCCGTTTCTCTGATTATCGATAAGTGAACACAACATGATTTTCTTGGCATCTGTAAAGAAGGTAGTTTGCCATTGCTTTCCTTCCCAGCAGTGACCATACTGGTCAGCGACCGTAGCCATTGTCTCCTCAAAAAAGAGATCCTCTGCTTACCGTCGTGAAGGTGGAGACCATAACCTACAACTATCTGTCGGCTGCTCTCCATCTTCATCCACCAACTGCACCCATGGCTTCACGTAACCCTGATCGGGGGGCTAAACGGGTACTCCACCTTGCCCAAGGGTGTCCCGTAGGCTAGCGGAGGGAAGGAGGCGCCTTACTTCTCCTTTGATAGGGGATACCCCTACCCCGCTACGTGTGAAGAATGTCTGTCGTATAATCTAGTGTGCATGCAGAATCAGACCGAACAGCTCAGGAGCAAAGTCTGCTTTCATCACAGTACTGGCCACACAACAGCACCATAGATCAAGTACAGAAGGACCTCACCAAATGATGCGTCTTTCCGGCCAGGTGTCGACTTCCTCCAGTGGCTCTGGGATAGTCCGGATGTCTGGTCACCATTAGTGGATGTAGTCCAATACTGATTATGAATCCGACACACACAGTGTAACTAATATGTCACTAAACGTTCTGTGATCAGATAACCCCTGTACAGTAAAATCATGTTTACTGTCACTTTGAAACAAAATGTTAGTATCCCTTTTACCAGTATACCGCGCCATCAGACGAACACACTCCGACTTCAGAGATACTTGTAATTCACGTCTCCAAGAAGGTCGTGACGTCAACAGTTTAGTCCAACTGATCAGTGAAGAATTATATAAAATTAAACTGTAAATATATTCAGTAAAATATTTGAGAAACGAAATCATTCATTCGTTGAACCACATATAAATGAATAATTAAAGTTCTGGACTACTAGCAGAGGAAACAACAGTTACACTGATGCCGTAATCGCTCTCGAACAATTAGCATAGAGCACAAACAGTGACCTTGTCTTCACCGTGAGAACTACTTTGATAAAATGCATAGAGTAGTGTAGATCTACATACCTATTTTGTAGACTACAGTAAGGACTTCGACTTTGCTATGGAAAAGAAATTGTAAAACATTATGGGAGAAATGGAAATGCAAGCGTGAGTGATTCGTTTAATTGAATTGTTTTATCTCGACCAATAAGCCGCTGCCAGGTTAACCGGTGAAAAAGCAGCCACGTTTTAGTTGCGACAGAGAGGAGTAAGGCATGTTCTTTCTGTAACTGTTCAGTATGGCTGCAGCATATATAATGAAAGAAATAAGAAAAGATGGTATCAGTAAACATTATGGTACATTCAAAATGGATGAAAATACATTTCCAGGCCTCAGATATGCACGTGATATGATTTACCTTGCAAATAATTCTTAGAAATTTAAAAAAGTTAATATTTTCGTTGGAAAGATACTGTGATGTTGAAAATCGCTTTCCAAATTGCAAAAAAAAAAAAAAAAAAAAAAACTATAAAAAAGACAAAAAACTAATACAGTTCAAAACTGAAACTCTATGTCAACTAAACAGCACAACAACCATGAAAAACCTTAAAATACTACGAACCATGATTGTATTTGCTCCAAAACAAAGAAAACCAACATGAAAACTATTTAAAAGAAGTCGGATGGAAACTAGACATAGTGGCGCAGAAGATATCAATATAAAAGACTGTGGTACAACATTAGAAAACACAAGAATGTCAAATATTTAGTTTTGACTGAGGCACTTGACTGGGAATAGTGGCAGCTGTCGTGACAGTGTTTCAGATGGTACAGTTTGACAGAGTATCATGTAAGTGAACACACCAAGACTTCACCTCATACATTTTGATAGAGACCATTGTGAACTCCAACTTGGCAGATTCAACTAAGACTATTTGAAATAGAATACCATGAGCGCTTGTGGCAATGTTTCAGGGGATACAATTTTATAAGTAGCAGTGTGCGCGATCAAGCCATAATATCAAGTGAGACAAAATGACAGGGCATGCTGGTCGTCCATACCGATATTTGAAGTGAGACAAAACGACATGACAAGGTTTACAAAGTGAGCAACTTTACTTATGGTAACTGAGCGATGACATCAGAATGTCACCTGCAATAATTTTGTAGCATAAACTATGCTTCCATCTCATGATCAAATAAAGCATTTGTACCTAAACCATTATGAAATAGATTCAAAATATCAAATAAGATATGATCAAAACTATTATATATCAACAATGTATAGTAAAAATATTTAAAGAATTCACCCTTTCTGCTAAGAACCGTAGTTAAAATCACAACATATTTTTTTTTTAATGTACACAAAACAGTAATAAAGCCCACTTACAAAACAGCATGTCAAGCAATAATCATAATAAACAATGAATACAATAAAAACGTCATTAGCTTTGAATCATCATCAACACATGTGGGACTGTACATAAGAAGGGAAACTAAGACTGACCTTAGGAATACCGAGGTTAAACACTGTAAAGAGACTTTGACAACAATACTGGCCTCCATATCCATATAAAAGTTTCACTTTCAGCTGAGACAAACTGCATGGGGATAATGTGTGCGCACACGGCCAGGTTTCAGTGTGAGACAGTTTGATAGAGAGCAATGTGAGATCACACAGCCAGGTTTCAGTGTGAGACAGTTTGATAGAGAGCAATGTGAGCACACACGGCCAGGTTTCAGTGTGAGACAGTTTGATAGAGAGCAATGTGAGATCACACAGCCAGGTTTCAGTGTGAGACAGTTTGATAGAGAGCAATGTGTGCGCACACGGCCAGGTTTCAGTGTGAGACAGTTTGATAGAGAGCAATGTGAGATCACACAGCCAGGTTTCAGTGTGAGACAGTTTGATAGAGAGCAATGTGTGCGCACACGGCCAGGTTTCAGTGTGAGACGGTTTGATAGAGAGTAATATGAGCGAAAAGTCAACGTTTGAACTGAGTTGTATCCACGTGACTGGTACTAGTATCAAGGCTTGAGCTGAAACAATTTGACATAGAAATCTATGACTTTTCTACTTTCTAAACAAAACATAAATATCATAGCATTAGCTGTTGTATAAATAGTCATAGAACAGATATTACATTGATTTTTACTGCTTTCATATCTATCTGTAGATAAGGGTAAGTGTAATTCTTGACGCACATTGTTACAATGGTAACATAAGGACACCTTCTGCCTGATGTGAATGTCACGATTTCAGATTATTATGTGCATTGTTACACACACTAACACGCACTCGCGCACACACACACACACACACACACACACACACACACACACACACACTCACACACACTCACACACACAGGCCCTGAAAAATTGCATATAAATGGAAAGTACCATGTGGTTTTACCATTTTCTGTATCACCTTTAAAAAAGTCGCTTAAACGTCAATAGGGTCGACTTCATTGCACCGGATTTTATCACATACGGCTCAGTCTCTTTCCACAGCGCGGAGAGCATCGCACTAAGCACGAACTTCGTAGCTCCAGCGACGATCCACATGAGTTTCCGAAAACAATGCACTCGTGAACCGAAGGATGCGGCCCGGAATCGAACCCGCAACCTTCGGAGCCAGAATCAGACGGCACAACCACTTCGAGAATTCCGTTTTTGTATCAGCACACACACAAGTAAATTTGACTCAGGTCATGCATTGTTACAACTTGTAAATGAGTACGCATTGTATTTGATGTCAATGATAACGTTTCAGAGTTGTGTGTGACTGTCAAAATGTTTTATGTTTCTTAAAATCTTTGACACCAAGCATGAAAAAACGGGAAATAATGAAAACATATGTAAATGACGGGAAGAAAGGGATAGTGAACAACATACGTGTAACTAGATTGAATTGGGAATATATTTACTAAAATATTTAAGAATAGAGTCAACTATACTTGAATATTCATATCTCTTAACCCGTGATAATAAGAAATTAAATGGAACCTCCAACAGTGATATCACTGTAATCACATATTATGACAAACAACACATTTCCGGGCCCATGTATGAAGCCAAGGATAGTTAAACTGTAACCTATTATGCATGCGCTTAGTGTTGGCCAGGGGTGGTTGGCCCTTTAGCTACAAACTCCGAGCAATCATAATCACGTATACACAGGACTAGCCTTCAATTGTTTAAGGATATATGCTCCAGTTTGAGACAATGGACAGAAGACTGAAAAGGACAACACTTCAGTCAACAGATGGGCAGAATTATACCTCAGTCAACTTCAAAGTGATTTAGACAACTTAATTTCACCAATGGACATCTCCGGTGTAGAACATTGCATAGTTAAACTTGTATGTATAACCACACCACTACATATTCCACGATATATTAGTTCAGTATCAGCACAAAAACACTATGAGAAACAAACACAGGAAAAGCCACACACAAGAATCCGCGGTAACTAGCATCCAGGCCGACCGGTCGGAGGTCACATGTTCTAACTTCAATGCAGACGGACATTGTGAACTTGGCTTTGGTTGTCAGGACGGCCTATCCATGAATGGGAACAGGGGAATATGTAAAGTAAAATCAGCCGGCGTTCTAGTGACCACATCCCAAATTGTGTGTATATTATATAAAGTAAAGCCAGCCGTTCTAGTGACCACATCCCACATTGTGTGTATATTATATAAAGTAAAGTCAACAGACGTTCTAGTGACCACATCCCACAACGTGTGTATATTATATTAAGTAAAGCCAGCCGTTCTAGTGACCACATCCCACATTGTGTGTATCTATATCTATAAAAATCGTTGTATGTATGTATGTATGTATGTATGTATGTATGTA
>OY992881.1:129742555-129745055 GCA_963921405.1 Cepaea hortensis | reverse complement strand
TTCTAGTGAACACATCCCACATTGTGTGTATATTATATAAAGTAAAGCCAGCCGACGTTCTAGTGACCACATCCCACATTGTGTGTATATTATATAAAGTAAAGCCAGCCGTTCTAGTGAACACATCCCACATTGTGTGTTTATTATATAAAGTAAAGACAGCCGTTCTAGTGAACACATCCCACATTGTGTGTATATTATATAAAGTAAAGCCA
Source organism: Cepaea hortensis (assembly GCA_963921405.1). NCBI lineage: Eukaryota > Metazoa > Mollusca > Gastropoda > Stylommatophora > Helicidae > Cepaea > Cepaea hortensis. Next base: position 129,744,840 of record OY992881.1, on the reverse strand, counting down.
GCCGACGTTCTAGTGACCACATCCCACATTGTGTGTATATTATATAAAGTAAAGCCAGCCGTTCTAGTGAACACATCCCACATTGTGTGTTTATTATATAAAGTAAAGACAGCCGTTCTAGTGATCACATCCCACATTGTGTGTATATTATATAAAGTAAAGACAGCCGTTCTAGTGAACACATCCCACATTGTGTGTTTATTATATAAAGTAAAGCCAGACGACGTTCTAGTGACCACATCCCACATTGTGTGTATATTATATAAAGTAAAGCCAGCCGTTCTAGTGAACACATCCCACATTGTGTGTATCTATATATATAAAACAAAGTGTATGTATGTAAATATATATGTATGTCCTTTATTTTTTCGCTAACGGCCCATCCGATATAGATGAAATTTTCTACACGTCTTCCTTTCATTCCAGAGCTGCCAACTGTGATATTTTTTTAGTGTGAAATCGCCTGCTTACTCAGTATTATTTCATTTTTCATTTTTCATTAAAATTTATATATAGCGAAGGGACTTAACTCTAGAAAAAGTTATTTCAAGGGGCATAACTTTTAATAACATTGTTGTATAAATTATAGTCATATTGTTGTATCGTTTTCAAAGATTTATAAACTCTTTGTCTATAGTTATATACCGGCATATGAGTTATAATAAATAATGATACAATCTTTAAGGCATTTTCAAAGTTTACATAAAAATAATGCATAATGCATAACATTGTAACTCATCTTTCTATACTTAAGAAGTTATCTAAAAGATGTTGAACAATATCATCGCATCTTTAGTGTTTTCCGCTATCATATCGGCACGATTCGCTTGACAGCACTTCTCAGCGCTATCAAGCCAAGACGCCTTACACATTTCAAGCAGCCTGATACGGGGGGAAAATGGCACGTCGTAATAGCACAAAGAAACAAGCAGCTTCCAAGATGCATAGTGAGAAAACCGACCAGACTATCAAGAAGACGAACCTGCCTTTAGAGAGTCTGCATGCAAGCTGTAATAAAGTATCTGAACCTACAGTCAATGAAACTACCAATAAGAAGAGCGACGACTACCCACAGACGAACACAAAAACTTGTGAGAGGAAGGAGGACCAAGACACCAGAATCAGAAACACTGATTCAAACACAGTCAGATGGGTGGTCAAGCGGCTAAAAATGGAGCTTACTGATGAACAAATACAGAAGCAGCGGCAGGAAGAAAATCTTCACGTCAACATTTTGAAGGCAGAGCGGATTCTTACCTACTCAGAATTAAATGAGATGCTCCACACCAGGGACTGGGCGCACCCGGGCCGGGTCAGGCAGACAGACAGACAGACAGACAGACAGACAGATAGATAGATAGATAGATAGATAGATAGATAGATAGATAGATAGATAGATAGATAGATAGATAGATAGATAGATAGATAGATAGATAGATAGATAGACAAAAAGACAGGGAGGGAGGGATAGACGGAGGGATGGGTCTATTAGACAGACAGACAGACAGACAGAGATAGATAGATAGACAAACAGACAGACAGACACAGACAGACAGACAGACAGACAGACAGACAGACAGACAGACAGACAGACAGACAGGCAGGCAGGCAGGCAGACAGACAGACAGACAGACAGACAGACAGATAGATAGATAGATAGATAGATAGATAGATAGATAGATAGATAGATAGATAGATAGATAGATAGATAGATAGATAGATAAACAGACAGGGAGGGAGGGAGGGATAGACGGAGGGAGAGACAGAGGGATGGGTCTATTAGACAGACAGACAGACAGACAGACAGACAGACAGACAGACAGACAGACAGACAGAGATAGATAGATAGATAGACAAACAGACTGACAGACACAGACAGACAGACAGACAGACAGACAGACAGACAGACAGATAGATAGATAGATAGATAGATAGATAGATAGATAGATAGATAGATACATAGACAAACAAACAGGGAGGGAGGGAGGGATAGACGGAGGGAGAGACAGAGGGATGGGTCTATTAGACAGACAGACAGACAGACAGACAGACAGACAGAGATAGATAGATAGACAAACAGACAGACAGACAAACACAGACAGACAGACAGACAGACAGACAGACAGACAGACAGACAGACAGACAGACAGACAGACAGACAGACAGACAGACAGACAGTCGGTAACGGGAACGAGAACTTATATGACTACTTATATGAATTAAATGAGATGCTCCCCACCAGGGACTGGGCGAAGCCGGGCCGGGTCAGACAGACAGACAGACAG
>OY992881.1:129667555-129737555 GCA_963921405.1 Cepaea hortensis | reverse complement strand
CAAAGTGCCATGTAAGCGAACACGCCATGGTGTCAACTCATACATTTTGACAGAGTGCCATGTAAGCGAACACGCCATGGTGTCAACTCACACATTTTGATAGAGTGCCATGTAAGCGAACACGCCATGGTGTCAACTCATACATTTTGACAGAGTGCCATGTAAGCGAACACGCCATGGTGTCAACTCATACATTTTGACAGAGACCATCGCGAGATCAAACTTGGCGGATTCATCTGAGGCTATGTGGAAGAGAATACCGTGAGTGTTTATGGCAATGTTTCAAGGGAAACAATTTTACAAGGAACCGTGTGAGCGAGCACGCGATAATGTCTACTGATATTTCAACTGAGACAAATATTTACTGGGCAAGCACGACGTCCATGCCGATACTTCAAATAAGACAAAAACACATTGAAACCTGTGAGCACCCACGATACAGTTCATAAATTGAGAAATTTTACTTATGAAAACTGTAACAGAGCACCATCTCTGTTAGTAGTTGGGAGATAGTTAGTGTGAAATAGAAAAGGGTTTGGGAAATGAATAAGTGATAAATGATTGCACGCGTGAGCACTATTGAACAAGTTGTTAGGGAAGCTCACGCGTGACGCTAAAGGGTAAACATAGGGCAGTCCCAACTCAGCATTAGACTTAGCCAGACGTGTTTCAATTCATTGTATTTTATATCTGGACTAATAAACGGCCATATATACATTTTGCTCGGAGCTTTGACTTCATCTATTGCAGTTACCTTCAGTTATATTCAGACTCCTTGATCTGCATGCAACAAAACACAGCGATGACATGAGAATGTCACATGAATTGATTTCGCAGAGCACATTGTGTGTCTATCCCTAGGTCAAATGTGGCAATTATACATGAAATACTATGAGTGATCACGTCAAAATGTCAAATGAGACATTCATCATCATCAAATTCCACTTTTGCTGCCATGCGTCGCAATGAGGATTTAATGGCGCTCCTTGGCGCGATGGGTGGCATTGAATAGTGTCATTCCGTGTGATTGTACAATGTCTTTGATGTCGTCAATCCATGTTCTTCTCGGGCGTCCTCTTGCTCTCGTCGCAGATGCTGTTTGATGTAAGGTCAGTGATGGTAGTTGTTGGTGTTGCATTCTAATGAGATGACAAAACCACCTGATCTTCTCTTTCAATACAAGATGTTGATCCCACTGTCTGTCTGATAACAGCATTTCTTACTCGGTCTCGGATTGTTAAGTTGGCAGCTCTCCTCAGGCATCTCATCTCGCAGGTGTTGATTTTGCGAAATTGTGATTTGGATTATGTCCAAGTTTGAGATTGGTAGCATTGGGTTGGTGTGAATATGCTTTTTATTATCTGTCTTTTTGCGCACATGGGTACATTTTGATGTTTCGTTATGGGTGATAGTTGATATGTAAGTGCACTAGCTTTTTGACATCTGATTTAGATTCTTCTGCCATCAATCTGATCATACTTCCAAAATATTTGAATTCTTTAAATTGTTTCAGAGTTGTGCTATTTGTCTGTATACTTAGTCGATCAGGCCATCTGCTAACTTGCATTACTTCGGTTTTGGCTGTATTTATACTCACATAGTATCCGCTGCATGTTGAACTCAGATTATTCAATATGATTTTGCAGTGTTGCCTCGTTGCTATAAAGCAGGCATTGATCGTCTGTAAATAGACGTTCATTTATTTCCTGTGGATTAGTTATTTCTTGTGAAGTAAAGAGTTCTTAATTTTTCGAATCTATTCTGTCAAGGCTTACTCAATGAGATATTAAATAAAAGTATCAATCAATCAATCAATCAATCATGTGCCATGCCGGAAAATGTGGGCGGTCATGACACGTCATTTCACTCGATCACCAGCGTCGTGGATCAGCTCAGTGTTCCTGTCTCGTCCATGTCATGTGACCAAGTAATCCAGGTATTTTCCTCTCGGTCTTCCCCTTGGTCTGTTCTCTTCGATCTTGCCAGTTGTCACTAAGTTCTTCAATCCATTTCTTCTCATAACATGTCCAAAACATTTTGACTGTCTACGTCTAATTTCTGTAATCAATTTACGATTTTCATTTGTCTCCTGTAGTACTTGGTTATTGGTTTTTCTGTCTGTCCATGGTATTCGTTGCATTTTCCTCAGAAACCACATTTCTGCAGCCATCAGATGTTTTTCAGCTTGACTGCACATTGTCCAAGTTTCACATCCATACAAAAGAACAGGCTCTATGTATTCCCTCAACACTCCTTTTCTCGTTTCAGTTGACATCTTTTTATTGGTCAGAATTTTTTCATCTAGCTAAAGGCTACTTTCGCCATGGCGATTCTTGTTCTAATCTCTTCAAGGCATCTCCCATCAGATGTTATGACTGTTCCGAGATAATTGAAAAGTATCACTAGTATATAAATCTACCATATCATCATGTGCTATGCTGATAACCGTTGGTGGTCATATTTCGCCATCTCACGCTGTCACCAGAGTCGTGGATCAGCTCAGTGTTCTTGTCTCGACCATACGACGTGGCCAAGCCATCAGTGTATTTACTTCTCTTCCTCCTTGTTGTTCTCTTCCAATCGATCATGCCAGCTGTCACCAAGTTCTACAATTTATTTCTTCTCATAACGTGTCCAAAATATTGTGATTGTCAACGTCTAATTTCTCTAGTCAATTGACGGTTTTTGTTTTTTTTCTTATAGGATACAGTAGGAAACTATGGCTTAGGAGAGAGAAATGAAAGAGGATACAGGTTCGTAGAGTGAGCAAAAGAACAGGAAATGATTGTAGGAAACATCTGGTTGAAGCAACACCCTAGAAGATTATGGACATGGAGGAGTCCTGATAGCAGGATTAGAAACCAGATTGACTACATTCTCATTAGCAGAAGATATAGAAACGCGCTAACAATAGCAAAAACAGTTCCCAGTGCTGATTGTTATAGTGACCACAGACTTCTTACAGGAACAATGAGGATAAAGTTGAAGAAAGTCAAGTATATAACAGGGAACACTAAATATGATTTGTGTACATTGAGTAATGACAATGAAATACAAAACAAATTCAACATAGAAGTACAGAACAGATTTGATATATTGTCTGATCTAGAGATATTATTCCAGGATGTGGATGATCAATGGGAAATGTTGAAGAATTCAATCAGTTTGGCTGCAAAAACAACTATTCCAAAATTAAAGAAGGTGGGTCGTAAGAAATGGATGACTGAAGAAATTTTACACTTAATGGAAACAAGAAGACTCAACAAAAATAATTCTACCAAATATGACGAAATTTACAGACAAGTCAGAATATTATGTAAGGAGGCAAAAGAAGCATGGCTTGAGGTAAAGTGCTTAGAAACTGAAAAAACAACAAAACAGTCAAAATACCAAATAGGTGCACAAAAGAATTCAGGAACTTACTAATAAAAGAAAAAGTACATCAACAGGCTTTCTAAAAACTAAAGATGGCAAAATCATAATAGAAAAAGATCAGATTCTACGTGTATGGACAGATTATGTGAAAAACCTTTATAATGATAACAGAGAGGAACAGTATGATATTAGATTTAATAATGACCGCCAATTTTGAAGATGGAGGCTTGAAATGTTCTTAAGCATATGAAAGCTTGCAGGCTCTGGTGCAGAAAGCATCACAACAGAAATGATTAAAGCTTTAGAAGTATTTGGACTAGAGCAAGTAACCAGACTGCTTAAAACATTATATGATAATGGAGAAATACCTTCTGAATTATGTAACTGTGTATTTATTGCAATACCAGAGAAATTAGGAGCCTTGGAATGTGATCAACATAGAACAATTAGTATAATGAGTCACATCACAAATATTTTGCGACGAATTATCATGCAAAGAGGGAGGAAGAAAATGAAACCTGAAATAGGGGAAGAACAATGTGGGTTTGTAGAAGGAAAGGGTACAGTAAATGCTGTGTTTATGCTGCGAACAGTTATTGAACGTGCTATAGAAGTAAACAAGGATATACATCTTTGCTTCATTGACTACATAAAGGCTTTTGATAGAGTTAGACATGTCAACATAGTGGATATGCTTGCAGATCTACAAATTGATTGGAAAGACATTAGACTTATAAAAAAATATATATTTGAAACAGCAAGCTGTCATAAGGATTGATGATGAAGTGGGACAATATCAACCTATTAAGGGAGGTGTTATGTCTCCAGATCTTTTTTCCCTATACAGTGAAAATATTTTCAGAAATGTAGAAGATATAAATGGAATCAGCATTGGATGACGAAACATCAATAACATTAGATATGCAGATGATACAGTATTGATTGCAGACAATGCACAGGATCTGCAACAATTAGTAGACGCAATTGTTGTACACAGTGAGCAGCTGGGGTTGGGATTAAATTGTAAGAGGTCACAGGTTATGGTCGTCACTAGGAAGAACGAAGTACCACAATGTAATATACAAGTAAATGGGAATATTCTTTAACAAGTGAATCGGTACAATTATCTCGGAACAGTCATAACATAAGATGGGGGATGCCTTGAAGAGATTAGAACAAGAATCGCCATGGCGAAAGTAGTCTTTAGCAAGATGAACAACATTCTGACCAATAAAAAGATGTCAATTGAAACGAGAAAAAGAGTGTTGAGGGGATACATAGAGCCTGTTCTTTTGTATGGATGTGAAACTTGGACAATGTGCAGTCAAGCTGAAAAACATCTGATGGCTGCAGAAATGTGGTTTCTGAGGAAAATGCAACGAATGCCATGGTCAGACAGAAAAACCAATGACCAAGTACTACAGGAGACAAATGAAAATCCTACATTGATTAGAGAAATTAGACGTAGACAGTCATAATTTTTTGGACATGTTATGAGAAGAAATGGATTAGAGAACTTAGTGACAACTGGCAAGATGGAAGGGAACAGACCAAGAGGAAGACCGAGAGGAAAATACCTGGATGGCTTGGCCACATGGCATGGACGAGACAGGAACACTGAACTGACCCACGACTTTGTATACTCAATATGTAAGTCTGCAAGCATTTTCAACATGTCGACATGTCTCACTTTATCGAAAGCATTGTTGTAGTCAATAAAGCAAAGATGTAAGTCTTTGTTTTTTTTCTATTAAACGTTGAAGTAATATTCTTAGCATATACACAGTATTTACTGTATCGTTGCTTTCTACAAACCCACATTGTTCTTCTTCTATTTCGAGTTGTATTTTCTTCCTAACCCTTTGCATAATAATTCTTAGCCAAATCATCCAGATGTAGCTCATTATACAAATTGTTCGGTGTTGATCACATTCCAAGGTTCCTGATTTTTTTTTTTTTTTTGGGGGGGGGGGGGGGGGGGGTGGGGAGGTTGGAGGATTGCAATAAACACAGAATTACACAGCAGAGAAGTGCGTGGGCATTTACAGCCCGTTCAGTGGGCCGAACCGTTCAAGAATCCAGTGGTGCCCACTCTATGACCACGAGCAGCATGACGATGGAGGTGATGGCAGTTACACAGGCTTTCATATGGCTGGACCACCCTATTTACCCTCTCTCCAAAACAAAAGGCAGGGATCATCCAGATAAATGGAACACCCCTAAGAGAAGATAAAGAACCAACACACCATGAGTAACATTTGATGGCAAGCTGACATGGAGAAAGCACATCAACAAAGCAGTAGCAAAAGCCAGAAGGAAAATAGCCATCCGGAGAAAGCTAAGTGGAACCACATGGGGAGCCAGTACGAAAATACTTAGCAAAGTTTACCAACAGAGCATACGACCACACCTGGAATATGGGTCAACTGCGTGGTGTTCGGCATCAAATACCACACTACAAGAGCTGGACAAGGTGCAAAATCAAGCACTTAGAGTCACCACAGGAGGGATGAGATCAACCCCTATAGTGGAAATGGAGAAGATGGGGAGGACACAGGCACTGAGTGAGCGCAGAGATACGAAAACGCTAATACAAGCAGAAATGTTCCTCAGCTTGCCAGGCCACCCTATGAAGAACAGATTTGAAAACCTAGCTATGGGGCGGTTGAAAAGAAGTAGTTTTATCCACCAGGCCAAACGACTCTGCAGAGAAACCACTGATCTGCCCACAGTTGGTATCCCCCTAACAACTATTCCAGAGCGAACTCCATGGAAAGATGAGCATAGACTATCGTTACAAATCCAGACAAAAGTGAGAGGAATATTTGACAAGGAAGAACAGAACAGTGTGCAGCGCAGAACAGCCACTCTCAGCTTCCTTGATGAAGAATACCCACAGGACCTCTGGATCCGAGTCTACACAGATGGGTCAGCACAAAATGCTGTTCGAAATGGAGGAGCGGGAGTGTACATAGAATACCCAAATAATACTAGGGACACAGCCAGAGTACCGACAGGAAAGTACTGCCATAACTATGATGCCGAAATTGAGGCAATCAAGATAGCAACAGAGAAATTACTAAATAACAGCAATGGTACACAACCTGTGGTGCTACTAACAGATGCAAATCAGTACTCGAGGCGCTCCTCTCTGGGAAATTGCCAGTACTAAGGACACTACTTTCTGAACTTAGCAGTCAGCATAAAGTCACCATACAGTGGATACCATCCCACTGTGGAGTACCCGGAAACGACAGAGCTGATCAATTGGCTAAGGAAGGAGCCAAAGAGGAACAGCCTGATGTGCCCGTTACATACCACCAAAAGAAAAGAATGATCAAATCAGTCAGAAAGCCACCAAAACCTGCTCAAGATGACTACCACATTATGGACAGACCAGAACAAGTCATTATTCTGCGCCTCAGAACAGGACACAATAGATTACGCAACCACATGTATACAAAATTCAAGATTGGTGAAACAGCCATGTGCACATGTGGATTGGCGTCGCAGACAGCAGAGCACATACTCCAAGACTGCCCAAATTATAACATATCTAGGCAAACCTTCTGGCCTAGAGAGACGACAGTGGAAGATAAACTCTATGGACCACTGTGTGAACTGAAAAAAAAAACAGTTCAATTCATGCAAGAGACGACATTGCAGATATAGACATATTTCAAGCGAACGAAAGAAGAAGAAGAATATGGCTGGAATCACAGCATTATACCAACGTGTGTGTACTAAGTGATTCAATGAGCATGATTCAGAAGGTCAAAGCTGGATCTGTACGTAGACAGTGGACTGAGTCGCTGCGGAAGTCCGTTGTCCGCAAAGTCACCTTCATCTTCGTCCCGGGACATGCGGGAGTCGAAGGAAATGAACGAGCTGATAAATTGGCTGGCTCTGCACCCCCTGTAGATGGCCAGCCCATGGATCGTGCCGATGTTATTAACACCCTTAAAGATATGGCGACAACAGAGGACTTTGACGTCAGTGATTCCACATCGCTGTCCAGGATGAAAGACCTGGGAGTAAGAATCGGCACAGCCAGACGCGAGAGGTACATCGGGAAAACAAAGCGCCTCGTCAACCAACACAGAACTGGCACTATTAGCCACCGGACGCTGATGCATATGCTGGGGGGAGGATCTGAGCACCTATGGACATGTCCGGAGTGCAACGAAGATACCCCAACTGATAACTAACTAACTAACCAAATTACATAATTTATGAGGCATATCTCCGGTATCTCTATCAAACTGTCCCATGTTGAAACCTGGCATTGGACAACTTCGTGACAACTGGAAAAATCGAAGAGAAGAGAGGTATAGGCAGATCAAGAGAAATAATACTCGATGGATGGAGACGGTGGTATGGGGGAATATCAACAGCGGAGTTGATCTAGAAAACCAAAGACCGAGATCTGTGGAGAGACATGAACGCCTACACCAGCCGGCATGACACTTGATGATGATGATCATATATTGCGTTCAGCAGTCTGCTAAAGTGATCTATTCTATATTCTTCTGTGCCATTGAACATTTCTGCTGTGATCTTGTCTGAACCAAGGGTCTTGTCAGATGTTGTTGTTTGTCTTTCAAGAATGATGATGACCATTCATTTCATCCAATGGGGTTGAAAGTATGGAGCCGTGAGTTCTAAGTTGGCTGATAAGGCCTATTTTGGCTCGAAATGTTCTTTGACAATGTGGACAAAGAATGCTTGACGTTTGTGGAGGAGGATTTCCCGCAGTAGTTTTTCTGTCTTGCCTTTTCTTCACAGCTCTTGCAGTCCTGGTTGCCTCACACGTGATTGCACCCTTGCGTAATGATGCACGCCACGAATTTCGGTCTCTAGCTGCAGTCTCTCTCTTGTCAGATATCAGATGGTTAAGAGCATTCTTAACTTCCATCTTCAAAATTGATGATCGTTCATTATTATTTCGAATATCACACTCTTCTTTAGTATCAAGAATATAGCATGCAAATAATATGATAGTCACCTCAAATTGTGTTAAAAGATTTTAAGCGTCCATCCTTTCTGCTACGATTCGCAGTGAAAATAACAATTTCTCTTTTAAATGTATACAAAAGCAATAATAAAGCCCACATTCAAACCAAAAAATCCAGCAATAATCACACTGAACAATCATTACAATAAAAACGTCACTAGCTTTGAATATTGTGACTTCAAAATCAACATCGGTTGGGACTGTACACAACAAGTAAAACTGAGAGGTGTCTCAGCAATACCGAGGGCTTACACTATTTAGACACCGTAACAACAACACTGTCTCCACATGCATGTAACATTTTCACTTTCAGCTGAGGTAAACTGTACGGGGATAATGTGAGCACACACGGCCAGGTTTCAGTGTGAGACAGTTTAATAGAGAGCAATGTGAGCGCACACGGTCGTGTGTCAGTGTGAGACAGTTTGATAGAGAGCAATGTGAGCACACACGGCCAGGTTTCTGTGTGAGACAGTTTGATAGAGAGCAATGTGAGCACACACGGCCAGGTTTCAGTGTGAGACAGTTTGATAGAGAGCAATGTGAGCATACACGGCCAGGTTTCAGTGTGAGACAGTTTGATAAGGAGCAATGTGAGCACACACGGCCAAGTTTCTGTGTGAGACAGTTTGATAGAGAGCAATGTGAGCACACACGGCCAGGTTTCTGTCTGAGACAGTTTGATAGAGAGCAATGTGAGCACACACGGCCAGGTTTCTGTGTGAGACAGTTTGATAGAGAGCAATGTGAGCACACACGGCCAGGTTTCAGTGTGAGACAGTTTGATAGAGAGTAATGTGAGCATACACGGCCAGGTTTCTGTGTGAGACAGTTTGATAGAGAGCAATGTGAGCACACACGGCCAGGTTTCAGTGTGAGACAGTTTGATAGAGAGCAATGTGAGCATACACGGCCAGGTTTCAGTGTGAGACAGTTTGATAGAGAGCGATGTGAGATATCACGGCCAGGTTTCAGTGTGAGACAGTTTGATAGAGAGCAATGTGAGCGCACACGGCCAGGTTTCAGTGTGAGACAGTTTGATAGAGAGCAATGTGAGATATCACGGCCAGGTTTCAGTGTGAGACAGTTTGATAGAGAGCGATGTGAGATATCACGGCCAGGTTTCAGTGTGAGACAGTTTGATAGAGAGCGATGTGAGATATCACGGCCAGGTTTCAGTGTGAGACAGTTTGATAGAGAGCGATGTGAGATATCACGGCCAGGTTTCAGTGTGAGACAGTTTGATAGAGAGCAATGTGAGCGCACCTGCACAGCTTTCAGTGTGAGACAGTTTGATAGAGAGCAATGTGAGATATCACGGCCAGGTTTCAGTGTGAGACAGTTTGATAGAGAGCAATGTGAGATATCACGGCCAGGTTTCAGTGTGAGACAGTTTGATAGAGAGCTATAATAGTGTGACATTACAGGTTAGGCACGTGATCGTACAGCACACAAGTCTTCGCGTTGTTAGAAAGATAACTTTATTAGTCGACTCGTTCTATCTCTGCACACATGATGGAGACTCCCTTCTTGATGTTGACATCTCTTCTCGCTAGAACCCAAGTGACGTGTGTGCTTCCCTAGATACACTTCTTCATTCGTGCACCCACGTTCACTATGGTTTTCCCCCTAGTCAAGGAATGCGCAGCATTCCTTAACTCTTTACTCTTAACCTAATTCCCTCACTGTTACAATGCCTCCCCTTCTTCAAAGAGAATTTTTCCTTGAAAAAATCTCAACCCCAACTTTTAATTAGTTAACTTTACATCTCCATTCTACAATAACAACAATTCCATATATTTCCTAACTCAATTCTCCTATCTCCTCATAGCCAATTGCTAGCTAGAGACAATAATATCGAAACTCTCTACAAAACTCGTTATAAAGTTCTCTAGAAAACTTTCTACAAAACTCTCCATAAAATTCCCCACAATACAAAAGTCTCCATAAGCGAACCGCTTTTAACTTTAATATGTCCATCTAAATTATGATTGACAAAACTGAAGATATTCCCCTTATCCTTTATTTCCCCCCTTATTCACATTCTCACACTCTCAGTATTCTAGGATAGACAGAAAAAAAAAATAGCTAGTTTAGATTTGGGTAGGTGCGCACCTGAAATTAATAAAAGTAAGGAAAAAGTAAGAAAGTAAGAAGTAATCACCTTTCTCTTCCCATACATTCTCAAAACTTTATCAAAAAATAAAGTTTCAAAATTTATCTTCAGTTTCCGTCAATAATAATTGTTATTATCAAAAAAAATATGTTAATCCAAAACTGCTAGCCTTTGTATTATTCAGATCATCAATTTCCCGTTTACCATTCCTTCCACAACAAAAAACTTCCTAACTATTATTATACTGTTAAGTACAGTCTTCTTCTTCCAGTATGCAGTTATTTAAATGCCAAAACTCAACCTGGCATTTCCCCCCATATTCTCCCATTAAACGCTGTTCAACCCAGCTCCTATTTTAAACCTTGTATATACATTGCATACCCCACATGTAATAACAACATACCCCTCCATTACTACATATAGAGTCACTTCACTAACCACTACTTTAATTCATCTTCTAACTGAACTTCAAAGTAATAATCATTTTAAACACCCTTAAGGTAACTCAATCAATCCAAAACATCGTAAAAATAACTATCTAAGTTAACTTATTTTTCACATTTCATAAAACACAATTGAAGTCCCAACAATTGAGCAAACCATTTCAATCCCCTCATCATTATCCCCACACATTAATCAATGTACACATACATTATAAATTTCAAGACCATTTTCTGAGTACCCAATAATAATTTTCCGCTTTAGAAAAACTCCATCAAGTACCTTTGTAAACACAAAAATATCGTGTCCAACTTCTTCTTCTATCTGCCATCTGCAGAACCTTGTATCCCTCTATTCATCTATCACTTCTCCATTTCTTTAATAACCTCAAATTTTTTTCTATAATTGCAATATCTACATCAATGTCGCTATCCTCTCGAGGAGAGCTATCTTCTTTCATATCAGCTTCTTCATCAGTTTCTGACTTTTCATCCATCTCTTGTTCCCCATCTGTATATCCATTACTAGCAACCGCTAATCTCTTCCTTTCTAAATCCAATCTAATTTTCCTGTCTTGCCGTCTCAACAAATTTTCAAATAGTGGCATCTCTTCCTCACTCGAAGAATTCGCTCTAAGTTTCCTTTGCCTCTTAATTTCTTTTTCTTTCTGTCTATCCAACTTTCTTTTTACTGCCTGTCTTGTATTCATAAATGGAGGTTCAATATTTTCCCTGACTGACTCTTCACTAATATAATCGTCATACACGTTATTTTCCTCTGTCATGACTGTTTTTGGTACCGTTTCTTCTTGTTCAGCTGTAGTAGATGCTGTTGTTACTTGTTTTCCATTCTCTATAGGTATTGGATATACCGATTGTCTGACCATCTGTCCACCTGACAATATTTCTTCAGAACCATAATTATTATTATTATTCTCTGCATCCCTTTCCTCATTATCCCGCCTTAAGTGTTCTTCTCGCTAGAACCCAAGTGACGTGTGTGCTTCCCTAGATACACTTCTTCATTCGTGCACCCACGTTCACTATGGTTTTCCCCCTAGTCAAGGAATGCGCAGCATTCCTTAACTCTTTACTCTTAACCTAATTCCCTCACTGTTACAGAGCAATGTGAGCGCACACGGCCAGGTTTCAGTGTGAGACAGTTTGATAGAGAGCAATGTGAGCACACACGGCCAGGTTTCAGTGTGAGACAGTTTGATAGAGAGCGATGTTAGATATCACGGCCAGGTTTCAGTGTGAGACAGTTTGATAGAGAGTAATGTGAGCGCACACGGCCAGGTTTCAGTGTGAGACAGTTTGATAGAGAGCAATGTGAGCACACACGGCCAGGTTGCTGTGTGAGACAGTTTGATAGAGAGCAATGTGAGCATACACGGCCAGGTTTCAGTGTGAGACAGTTTGATAGAGAGCAATGTGAGCACACACGGCCAGGTTTCAGTGTGAGACAGTTTGATAGAGAGCAATGTGAGCACACACGGACAGGTTTCAGTGTGAGACAGTTTGATAGAGAGCAATGTGAGATATCACGGCCAGGTTTCATCGTGAGACAGTTTGATAGAGAGCAATGTGAGCACACACAGCCAGGTTTCAGTGTGAGACAGTTTGATACAGAGCAATGTGAGCACACACGGCCAGGTTTCAGTGTGAGACAGTTTGATAGAGAGCAATGTGAGATATCACGGCCAGGTTTCAGTGTGAGACAGTTTGATAGAGAGCAATGTGAGCACACACAGCCAGGTTTCAGTGTGAGACAGTTTGATAGAGAGCAATGTGAGATATCACGGCCAGGTTTCAGTGTGAGACAGTTTGATAGAGAGCAATGTGAGCGCACACGGCCAGGTTTCAGTGTGAGACAGTTTGATAGAGAGCAATGTGAGATATCACGGCCAGGTCTCAGTGTTAGACACTTTGATAGAGAGCAATGTGAGCACACACGGCCAGGTTTCAGTGTGAGACAGTTTGATAGAGAGCAATGTGAGCGCACAAAGCCAGGTTTCTGTGTGAGACAGTTTGATAGAGAGATATGTGAGAGCACACATGGCCACGTTATGAGACAGCTTGATAGAGAGCAATGTGAGAGCACAAGACCAGGTTTCAATGTGAGACAGTTTGATAGAAAGCAATGTGAGCACACAAGGCCAGGTTTCAGTGTGAGACAGTTTGATAGAGAGATATGTGAGAGCACAAGACCAGGTTTCAATGTGCGACTGTTTGATAGAAAGCAATGTGAGCACACAAGGCCAGGTTTCAGTGTGAGACAGTTTGATAGAGAGATATGTGAGAGCACACATGGCCACTTTGTGAGACAGTTTATAGGGAGCAATGTGAGCACACACGGCCAGGTTTCAGTGTGAGACATTTTGAAAGAGAGCTATGTGGGCACACACGGCCAGGTTTCAGTGTAAGACACTTTGATAGAGAGGAATGTGAGCACACACGGCCAGGTGTCAATGTGAGACAGTTTGATAGAGAGGAATGTGAAGGCCAAAGACAACGTTTGAACTGAGTTGTAACGATGTGACTGGTACTTTTATGTAGGCTTCAGCTGAAACAATTTGACATATAAATCTGGGACTGTCTACTTTCCTAACTATATATAAATATCATAGCATTAGCTATTGTATAAATAGTCCTAGAACTGAAAATACAATGATTTATTATTACTTTCGTTTCGATCAGATGCTATGGGTAAGTGCAATTCTTGTCGCAAATTGTTACCATTTTAACATACCGACGCCTTAAACCTCTTGTGCTTGTTATGATTTCAGATTATTATATGCCTTTCAAATTGTGTGTGTGTGTGTGTGTGTGTGTGTGTGTGTGTGTGTGTGTGTGTGTGTGTGTGTGTGTGTCATCTCATCATGTTCCTCTTGTACTTTGCGGTGTTGAGGTGAAGTATGAACAGCGGGAGAGTGTCCGCTTATGGGCTTCATGTATCGATATTCCACATGGCTAATAATTCCACATGGCTAATAATTCCACATGGCTAATAATTCCACATGGCTAATAATTCCACATGGCTAATAATTCCACATGGCTAATAACAAGTGTCACACCATTAGCTAATATTACTATAGTATGTTTAATTTTGTCTGCCCAAATATAACATTCCATATCTCAGTAACCAACTGAAGGAAAATGATAAGATTTAGCATATAACCTATCATTATATCCACCCAACAAAAAAACCTTTCTTCTTGAGATTTTACAGCAGATTCAAAGTTTGTTTATATGCAGTATATAATTTACGGGAAGTTCCTCATGGCTCAACAGGACTACCACCTGCTACGTTGCTGTTTGGTCGTCCAATCAAAGGACCGGTTGAAGCCATGTTGAGGAGTTGGACTGAAGAGGGGACGTCAGAAGAAGTGATCTCATATTATAAATACGTGGAGGAACTGAAAGAAAAACTCCACAAGGGAAGGACTCTGGCCAATCAAAACTTGAAAAAGGCCAGAAAAAGACATGCGGCTTACTACAACCGTAGGTCAAAAGACAGATCTCTGGAGGAGGGAGACAAAGTCTTGTTGCTACTCCCAACAGGAAACAACAAACTATAGATAGGTTGGCAAGGACCATTTGCCATGGAAAGGGTGATATCTAGAACTAACTATCAGATCCGGATCCGGGGAAAGTCGAAGATTTTCCATATCAATCTCCTGCGGAAATACGAGGAGCGACCCGGAGACAAAGCAGCTCACCTCATGCCAATGACAGTTGCAGTGGAGACTGAAGTGGAACCAATGAGGGCAGGGAATATCCCTTGGTACGCCAGGAAACCTATAGGGATGTGCAGGTGAACCCTGATCTAACTTCCCATGAGAGGGAAAAGATTACCCAGGTTCTCGAGTCTCATAAGGAGATACTGACTGATAAACCAGGACGATCGAGGTTGGTTGAGTTCGAGATGACTTTGACCACTCAGGAGCCTGTTCGCCAAAAGGTTTACCCAGTGCCATTCTCTAAAGAAAAGGCCCTGGAGGAGGAAATACAGAAACTGTTGGAGGATGACGTGATTGCGCCATCCACATCCCCATACAATGCAGGGGTGGTTTTGTTACGCAAACCTAGTGGAGAACACCGGTTGTGTATAGACTATAGACTCTTGAACAGTCATACGCAATTTCAGGTGGAACCTTTGCCGAATCCAACGCAGTTATTCGGCTAGGCTAAATAAGGCTAGGTACTTCTCGAAGGTGGATCTGAGTAGCGGGTATTATCAGATTCCGGTCAAACCAGAGGTTCAACCCTGCTGGCCTTCAGTACACCCAGTGGACACTACGAATTCAAGGTCATGCCCTTTGGACTCAGCAATGCACCTAGTGTGTTTACTCGCATGATGAGGACCTTGTTAGATCCCTTACATGATCCGTCCATTGTATCATTCATGGATGATATTCTGATTTCCAGTGACAGCTTGGATCACCATGTGCAATCCTTGGAGAGTGATTTTAATAGACTCAAGGAAGCAGGGCTTATAGCTCGTCCAACAAAGTGCATGATTGGTTACCAGACTCTGGAATTTCTGGGTCACACCATTACTCCAGGACAAATTGTCCAAGAGCAGAAGAACCTAGAAAAAATCAGAAATGCACCAAGGCCGAAAACGAAGAAGGATGTGAGAGATCGTTCCTCTCGTTGTGTGGGCGTTAGAAAAAATGTATCCCGCATTTCACTGAACTGGGAGCTCCGTTAACGGAAACCTTAAAAAAAGGATCCCCGGACCAAATCGTTTGGACACCGGAGTGCGAGAGTGCCTACAGTCAGCTGAAGGAGGCTTTGGTCAGCGAACCTGTGTTACAGCTCCCTGACCTTTCCAAACCATTTGTGTTGAGAACGGATGCGAGTGGAATTGGAATTGGGGCAGCCTTGTTGCAGGAAGGTAAAGACGATGCTTCGGTTTTGAAACCTGTGGCCTACGCCAGCAAGAAACTTCTCCAGGCTGAGAGGAATTATTCGACCGTCGAGAGAGAGTGTTTGTCTCTCGTATGGGCCGTGCAGAAATTCCAGCCCTATTTGTATGGAGTTCAGTTTCGGGTCCAGTAGGAACATCAGCATCATGGCTACGACTCAGAAGCTCAACGCCCGTTTGATGCGGTGGTCATTGCTACTTCAACCATACCATTTCACAGTGGAGTATATACCTGGGAAGGAAAATGTTGGAGCGGATTTTCTATCCAGGCACCCAACTCCTGAAGAAGAAGAATAAATCATCTGGATCGAGTTTACAGTGGAAAAGAGTGAGATGGACTACTCTCTTAAGAGGGGGTTTATGTCATGAAACCACTATAATCACGATAGATGATGAAACAACAGAGGCAGGCTATATTCGAACTTACAAATTGTTTGCAACTAGGGGGCACATTCTCGTCAGACCAAAGGCGCCCCTGGTCTATGATGATTTCCCGGAGAAACGGGAAAAGAGTTTCCCGGTTGTCTTAAAACAGACTCAAGATGAAAAGCAAAGCGCCGCCATGATTTGGTTGCCACATGTTGTTGACAGGAGAATGACGTCACGAGGTCAATCCCAGATTATATAAAAACAAGCTTGTTGTCGGGAGTTAACAATAAAGTGGACCTAGGTTAAAGTGTTGAATAGCTCAGTGCTCGTAATGAAAAGAATCCCACATGTTTACTATCAGTGTATTTGAGAATAAAACATGTGTCTTTCATGGCAATTTGGCGATTCAATTCGGATTGTGAGCTAGGAATTCATAGGGTATCTACACTTAACATTTAAATGTTAATAATGTGGAATAGTAAAATGATAGTTAGAGTTTAGAAATTTAATGTAGTGGTTGCTTTGTAGTCAGGTATAAAAACAATGTCGGCGACAATAGACAGTCGCAGTGTTAAACTAACTAGTGAGAGATGTAAATTAGCACAGCTAGTTGAGGTTAGTGGTGATATTTAGTATGAATAGGAATGGGGGGGGGGGAAATAGAGGAAATGTCCAAGGGTGGGATATTCTAATGGGGGTCTACTGGGGTTCTACACTTCGTATATTGGTATTTCCTTGTCTTGCCCTAACTCAGGCCAGGGGGAGGAGCTCTTCTGACATGACAGAGATTGGTTCACTGTCATGGATCTGAGTAAGACTGTAAACCTACACTCATCTAATAGGAGTCAGTATCAGATTGCCCTCACCGAGTCTGTTGTGTCGCTTTCACAGGTTCCCCTCGGGTTTTCAAAGAACAGATGCTGAATTGTTTGTATCATGGAGAACTTGGTACGAGGAGATCTGTTCAGTGGCCTGTGCATTTGGCCCATGAGAAAAGGGTTTATTATGTCACACCACGGGTATAAGAACAATATCGTGTTTGATTATCACAATACAAGTGAACTAACATTAGAGTGTTGAGTATCACACTACAAGTGACACAACATTAGAGTGTTGTAACATTTTCACACCACCTGTGAAATATTAATAGGAATTAATCCAAAGAACGAGAACAGTGTAACAGTGAAAACGGTAGGAATTGTAAGGATGAGTCATTTATTTCCAGAAACCGTGTTACTTGTTTTCAATAGGCAAGGAAGGTTTATGGTTCGGAACCATGTAGACATTTATTAACAGGGTGCATGATCGCTGCCAGATCAATAACGGACTATATTCGTGATTGGTGACCAGGTATTGTCAGGGTCTTAAACCTGGCTCGTTAACCTAACACATGTGAGACAGTACAAGTACAACGTGATTTGACTTGAGACTCAACGACACGAAGTTTCGATGGATTTATTTACAGATCACGATCTAGAGATGATCATTACAATACACAAGTTATAACAATACACTTACAGGCAACCCACAGCTTAAAATCAGTCTCACAAGATGTACAAGCACTCGACTTTCGGGCCACAGAACTACACAAGCCTTTCTCCCATCATACGTCCAGTCGAGTCCGAGTCCCAGAGCTGTCTGGCTATTTCTCGCAACGCGCCTGCCCACCTGAAGTGGCTTCACGAGGCCTGCGTGCGTCCTGCTTTGTCCTTGCCTGACCGCTGGCTGTCTCGTTAGCCGGCAACCTCGCAGGCAGGTAACTAATACTCGTCTGGCGGGCGTAACGATGTTACAGCATCCCCGCTAGGAACTATTCGCCTGGCGGGCGTAACGATGTCCCTGCATCTCTGCTGGCAATACATTAGACTCTGACATGCTCCCCCGGGGCTTCTTCATGAAAGATGTCATCTTTCATGTACACTCTATATACAATACTGGGTTAATGTTTTTAACCTGTCAGAGTCAACCTTTCTGTTATATACATTTACTTTGGTGTAGAAATACATAAACACACACATCTTGGCATAGAAACACATAAGAAATGGACATTGTATCTAAAGACATGTGGTGTTCAACCTTTAACACTCGTCAAGCTTCATCCTCTCGATGGCTGATTACCTTAATTGTATTATTGACCCAGTCAGATCGGTAGTAACAGCTTCCCAAGCAACTACCTCGCAGCCTTTAAAAAAAAGTAATAATATGCTTTTTGAGACAAAAAACATCTGGCAAGACCGTAATACGGCTTTATATAAGTCGCATTCAACGCTCAAACTCTGACCTCATTTGGCCAGAAGTTCTTGTGTCGGTCTGCAATGTCGGTAACACTCTACCATGCCCAGTAGATGGCTTCTTGGCGTGTTAAAAATCTGGCAACAACATGGCTATTTATATACAACACATCATCGTATACATTTCCATTAACGCCCTTGGTGTAATAATATAATAACAATTAAATGAAAGGGACATAACTTCAAAAATTAAGAAATATAATATCTTACAATAATTCTTCTATTTCTCAGCGTCATAGCTTGACGTTTTTCCATACTAGCGAAAAAATGTCGGTAGTATGAATAAATTAATCAAGATATGATTCTAAGATTACATTTAATGAAAAATATTAATACACAATTCGTGTATTCGAAATTATTGAATCGTAAATAGTTTAGAAGTGTTATAACTTTTTAAGCTTTTGTTTGTCGTCTGCTAATTTTGAACTAAATTTCTAAATCATCCGGAAGTACACACGAACAGCTGATGTTGAAATTTGTAGAACACACTTGTTCCGGTCTGATGTAGTAAAACGGAATGTGCAATGTTCTGATCGTTCATGTGTTGGTTGTTTCACTGGAAAAAACTTCTGGATTTCGATTGACTGAAGTGGTGTAGATGTCAATGTTCAGGTCACACTTTCACACACGGAGTTAAAATATCACTGGATATGTTCCAAATGCAGATACCACGGATAAATTTGACAGTTCGCTTACGGTAAGTTCAGAGCGAATGTGGTACTGTTCTTGTTTCGTAATATACACAATTAATAAAGTTCTCTTTCTACCACACACTACACAATTATTCACGACAATCACTACATTAATAATAAAATAAGAAAACTATATATATTGGGAATAAACCCTATCACATCATATAGACATACACAGCTTTCGTGAAAAAAAAAATTCACTGATGCATGGCTGTGTTGGTCTGAGTGTATTTTACACACTGCACTCAGACATTGGTGCTTACTGGGTCGGTCGGACAACGGGACAAAAGATCGGCAATCGTGTTGGTTCTGCCCGCGATGTGTCGAACTTCAAAGCTGTAATCTTGAAGTTTAAGAGACCAGCGAGCTATCATTTGGTTGGAAGGTACACCTGAATTGATAAATCTCAATGGACTACTGTCAGAGTCCACAATAAAATGACGTCCTAGGAGGAATCTGGACAATTTAGTTATACCCACCACTAGAGCTAGGGCTTCCAACTGAGGTGTTGACCAATCACGTTCTCTCGGTTTTAATTTTCGGGAGACGAAGTACACAGGATGTAGGATGTTATTGTGCTCTTGTAACAAGACTGCTCCAATCGCCACGGAGCTCGCGTCTGTGCGTAATCTGAAATCGATTTGTAAATTGGGCAATTTTAGAATGGGATTGTATAAGCTATTATCAGAAAAATATGATAATACTTTCTGGAATGCAAATTTTAGGCATTCATTGCTTACAATTTTCTCCGGTTGATCTTTTGTTAGTAAGTTAGTAAATACTTCGGTCAGTACAGCAAAATCTGGTATGAACTGCCTATAATAATTTATAAGTCCCAACAAACTTCTGACTTGCTTTTTCGTAGTCGGAAGTGAGAGTTTTAGTATCTTGGACACAATGTTATCGTCTGTCGTGACAAAGCCATTAGATATTTTGTACCCCAAGAAGGATATTTCCTGATAGGCTATGTCTACTTTTGCAGGCTTCACCGTCAGTCCGTGCTGTCTAATGCGTTCAAATGTCTGTTCTAATATCTTTATGTGGTCTGTCATCGTCTTTGTGTGAACACAAATGTCGTCTATGTAACAAATAATATTAGGTATGTCTACTAGTAGAAGTCGTGTCATACGTACGAATGTTGCTGGGGCATTGACAAGCCCAAATGGAAGTTTGCACCATTCGTACAGTCCCCAAGGTGTGGCAAAAGCTGTCAGATGTCTGCTCTGTTCGTCTACTGTTATTTGCCAGTAACCTTTTGTCATGTCTACCTTCGTAAAGAACCTAGCGTCTGTCAGTTCTGTAAATAGATCTTCCGCGTTTGCCATTGGCTCTAGGTCTAAAAGAGTTATCTTATTTAATTTCCTATAGTCGACACAGAGTCTTATTGTGTTGTCCTTTTTGCGTACTATGACCATTGGAGATGAGAAATTTGATTGTGATCGTCTAATAATGTTGTTTTTCTCTA
Source organism: Cepaea hortensis (assembly GCA_963921405.1). Taxonomy (NCBI): domain Eukaryota; kingdom Metazoa; phylum Mollusca; class Gastropoda; order Stylommatophora; family Helicidae; genus Cepaea; species Cepaea hortensis. The sequence continues at coordinate 129,716,860 of OY992881.1, read as the reverse complement.
AGCTAATGATCTCTTGATGTAAGTGTTCTTTGTAATGCAATGGAATGGTGTATGGTCTGCATTTTATGGGTGTATTTGACGTGAGTGTAATGTGATGTTGTACTAATTCTGTTTGTCCTGGGTTGTTGGAGAAGATGGTGTTGTACTGTTGTATGAGGTGTTTGCAACTGTCTGTTTCTGCTTGAGTTAACTTTGGGTTGATCTTAATTTCCTTGAAGCAGTTTGTCGTGTCTAATGCAGGTGTTGGAATTTCGTCACTAGCCTCGTCATCTTCATGGTCTATTATCACTGTACATGCTGTTGTGTCGTCTTGTTCGTTGTCTCTGTTGTAATATGGTCTTAGCATATTGACGTGGAATATTTTGTGTTTGTCTTTTATTTGGATCTCATAGTCTACAGGTGAAATCTGTCTCGTCACTTTAAATGGTCCTTGCCAAGAATCAGTCAATAAATGTCTGTCACTAGGTAGGAGGAGAAGAACGTCCTGTCCAGGTGTCAACGTTATTGTCCTGTTACCTTTGTCAGCATATTGTCTATATGTAGCACCAGATAATTTTAGTGCATCCTTTGCAATTATACAAGATTTGATGATTCTTTCACGCAATGATGTAACGTATACGTATGATGATATGGGTTTCAGTAACGGAGTGGATTCAGTTAACATTTGGTGATAGATGCTTAATGGGCCACGTGGTTTGGCACCATAGATAAGTTCAAAAGGAGAGAAACCTGTACTAGCATGTGGCACCTCGCGATAAGCAAAGAGAATAGCAGGTAAATATACGTCCCAGTTATTGGGGTGCTCTTGCGTGACTTTAGCAAGCATATGCTTTAAATCACCGTTAAATTTTTCTATAATTCCACTCGAGTGAGGATGGTACGGGGAATTGAAACATTGCTTCACTCCTAACATTTTGGTGAAAGCTTGAGTAGATGCGGCGATGAACTGACTTCCCCTATCTGATTGGATAGTGTCTGGAAATCCTATCCGTGAAAATATATGGAAGAAAACTTCCATTATGTCATTGGCAGTTATGTTCTTTAGCGGAATCGCTTCAGGCCAGCGGCTACATTGATCAATAATAGTTAATATATATCTATTCCCTCTTGTTGTAATCTGATTAAGAGGGCCCACTATGTCGACAGATATTTTCTCAAAAGGTCGACTGGCTAAGTCAGTAATTTGTAACTTTGCCTGTGGGTTTTTACCTTTCTTTACAAGTTTTTGGCAGATGTCACAACTCCTGCAATATTGCTTAATGTCATTGCAGAATTTGGGCCAATAAAACTGTAATAATAATCTTGATCTGGTCTTAGCGTATGCCATATGCCCTGCAAGAGGTATATCATGGGCAAGATGTAAGGCTTGCTTACGATACTCAATTGGCAAAACAGTTTGCTCTGTTGTGGTGTCACCTCTGGTATAATACCTGGTGAGGATACAATTTTTCAAAGCAAAATGCCATCTTGCATTTTTGGTTAACTTTGGCTTTTGGACGATCAGATTAAAATATTTTGACAATGAAGGATCAGCCTTTTGGGCTGTTACAAAAGTCTCCTTCATGGTTTTAGGAGGTAGTAATACTGAGCTAAGCATTTCTATAGCCTCAGTTTGATTAATTTCATCTTGCATTCTAGCAGTAGATCTAGTTACTGCGTTCACACATTCAATGATATCAGATGGTGATGAAACAGTGTTATCAATGATGTCATGAGATCCTAGTGCTATATTAGCTACCATACATTCATTAGGTGGTACAACATTATCAATGATGACATTTGATGGTGATGTTGTGATCTCATTAATGCAAAGAGATGTTATGTCATGAGGCATATCATTCATCTCTGGTAAATTTCCAATTATAATATCATACACCGGGTTTGTTAATGCTGCGCATTTTACTTTCCCAGTGAGGAAAGGTGTTTGAATATATGCCCATGCTAGTGGGTACTTTTCAATATTGCCAGAGAATGTTCTGCATGTTACGTGCCTGCCTGTATAGTCTGTAGGCATTATGAACGTTCTCTTCAGACCAATCAATGAACTTCCCGTGTCCCGAAGGACTGTAGCAGGCTTGCCATTCACATATCCTTGATGGATGTTTATTCTGCCTTTGGAATCTACTACCAAATTAGCTTCTTCATTGGCAATAGGGATTGAGTGGCCGCATGTTAAAATACCATCTTCATAAAAGGTATTACAAACAGTACATTTATTTGCGTTAAACATATCAAAAGCCTGTGCTGAGTTCACAGGGTGTTTCTCTGATTGTTCTTCATCGGATGATGAACTATCAAATAAGGCGGCATTGGCTTTCTTGGTCATTTGCCTACCTTTACAATCATGGCGATAATGTCCATACGCCTTACAGAGAAAACATTTACGCAAATTTCTAAAGGATTTACTCTCCTTATCTTGTCTGTTTACGATGTTCTGTAAATATGTAAGATATGCGGGGTTCTTGTCGCACATCTCACCTTGATGATGTGAAATTCTACAATATTTACAATGGTTGTACTTCTCAGATGTAGGCTTATAAGATTTTTGCCTACTATAGGGTTTGTCATAGTTAGCCGATGCTACAAAATTGGTTTCAGTAGCTTCACTGGCAAAACAATGTTTGTTGGCTGTGTAATAAGCCGAACCACGCCTCTCAATCTGCTCTACACTCGTACATTCATTCTCTTGCAAAAACTTTGAAAATGCTGATGGAATAGATGAAATGACTTTATCTCTGATGATAAGATCTTCTAACTTTTGATAGTTCTTATCAATTTTAGCTGCTGAAGTCCATTTGGAAAATATATCTCGGACTAAGCAGAGGTAGTCAGAGAACATTTGAGTCGGTTTGGGGCTCAACTTGCTGAATTGTTCTCTGTAACCTGCCTCATCTAACATAAAATGTGCCATAATCTTTGAATTTAGATAATGGTAATCTTTCCTGAGGTCTTTGGGGATAGTCTCTATGACTTTCAGAGGTTCCCCTGATAAACTTCTCATATAAATTATATTCCATTCAGACAATGGGACCTGGTAATGGTCCATTAAAGTCTCAAAATTTTGGGTGAAGGCTGCAATGCAGTCACCCGAGGTATAATTTCTTACGATACCTTGATATTTCTTGTACTGGTTTTCTTTCTCTAGTCTCTCTGATTTCTTAGACTCTTTGTTTATGGCTGTCTCAGTATCAAGTTGTTTGATTTTTAGTTGTACTTCCAGCTCTTCCCGTTTACTCTGAGCTGCTATCTCAGCTTTCATCAGTTCAATATCTAACTCAGCTTGTTTTGCTGCGGTTGCTGCCTCTGCTTGCTTTAAGGCTGTTTCTGCCTCTACTTGCTTGGCAGCTCTTTCAGCTGCTCTTTCATCGCGTTCATTAGCTTTCTCCTGTACTAGGAGGTGTTCAGAGTATTTTCTTTCACTCCACTTTGTTAATTCGTCACCTGTTAACTTTAACTTCAACCCCATATCGATGAAATCATTTAATGAAGACATGATGGAAAAATGCAAATGAAATACAGCCACCCAATTTGTTACAAGTTGTTAGTAACGTGAACAATTTACAATTGTGTTCTATTTACAATATGTGCCTAAATTTGCACCCGAAAGTATATAAAAAGAAAAATATACTCAAGTGTCCTGGATGCGGTGAAGAACGGTTGAAATTCGGACTAGGAACTGTAGGGTCGCTACTTCAAAACACAAATGACCTCTACGGGCAAGGGTTTCAGATGGCACAGAAAACCTGCTTTGTTTTTGGAGGAAATAAATTAGCGTCTATTTGATGTGGTGTGCCTGCTTGTCACTAAGTTTTGATTAGGTTTGTATGGCGTTGAGTATAATTGTAGGTCGTAATGTTGTCCGTCAACAATTTTTTTTTTTCACAAGTCACTTTCTTTCCGAAACTCTCTGCTTTCCACAATTCACTTTACAAAGACAATCTAACTATATCTCAACACTCTACAACATTGATGACACATCACTTACATCAAGATGACATTCAGTAAGGACATAGACATCAAGTTTACAAGATGGCGACAAGATCACAATGGCGGCAACTTCACAATGTCGACAAGGTCAAACGGTGACAAGTTCCACAATCACAAATGTTTTACACGTTTACAAGATCAAACAATATGTATGTACTATACGTTCACATTTAGTCTCCATGTTCAAACAATGTAATAATATATATCAAAATGAGCCTTCACAATCACATTTAAATGTATTCTAAAGTTGGACAAAAATTTCTAAGTTCACAAATCTAGGTTTTAAATGTTAATTACTTAAACCACGTTCATTTTAAAGCCGGACGAATGCCACCACGTCCACACATGTCAGGGTCTTAAACCTGGCTCGTTAACCTAACACATGTGAGACAGTACAAGTACAACGTGATTTGACTTGAGACTCAACGACACGAAGTTTCGATGGATTTATTTACAGATCACGATCTAGAGATGATCATTACAATACACAAGTTATAACAATACACTTACAGGCAACCCACAGCTTAAAATCAGTCTCACAAGATGTACAAGCACTCGACTTTCGGGCCACAGAACTACACAAGCCTTTCTCCCATCATACGTCCAGTCGAGTCCGAGTCCCAGAGCTGTCTGGCTATTTCTCGCAACGCGCCTGCCCACCTGAAGTGGCTTCACGAGGCCTGCGTGCGTCCTGCTTTGTCCTTGTCTGACCGCTGGCTGTCTCGTCAGCCGGCAACCTCGCAGGCAGGTAACTAATACTCGCCTGGAGGGAGTAACGATGTTACAGCATCCCCGCTAGGGACTATTCGCCTGGCGGGCGTAACGATGTCCCTGCATCTCTGCTGGCAATACATTAGACTCTGACAGGTATCTGGGTTATCAAAGGGGCTACCGGAGAGAGTCAACATCGCACTAGAGGGACACGGCGTATGGTGAGGTTTTTGTTTATCGACCCGTGATGGTGTGGTGTAACTCGTACAATGATGATCAGACTGATCCGGAGCTTTGTGGTCTAATGTCTACATATACATCTAGAATATGCGACAAACATTCTACACATTGCACACACACACACACACACACACACACACACACACACACACACACACACACACACACACACACACACACACACACACTTCTCCCACATATACTCTTAGCTTTAATAAATTTCTTGTATTTATTTATAATAATAATAATAATAAGTCTTTATTTTCAAAGGGTTAAGAATTGGGCACGCAGGCCCGTCTGACATTCTGCCCTTCTTCTCTATTTCCTCTCATACATTCTTTCATTCAACATCACTTATGAAGCAACTTATGACAACAAAAGAACATTAAAACGCATGAAAAATAATCAATAACAAATGACTCACTGAAGCAGTGTTTAACATGGGCATTATAAATACCTAAGGAGGGTGTAACGTGCCATACATAAGGGAATGTTTTTTGGCTAGTTGTCGTTTGAGATAAGTTACCATTATTGTCTTTTTTGTGTTGTTTGTTATGGGGGCATGTAGTCTGTACTAAGGTAGTGTTCAAACAGGTTGCGAATGTATGTATCATGATTGGTGGTGTCTTTGATTTCTTGTGGAAGATTGTTCCACAACTGAGCGGCAGAGTATGCTAAGCTTGTTTTATATAAGTCTATCCTAGGTTTAGGGACATGAAGTATATTTAGTCGTTCGCTATGTCTAGCGTTATATTTAAACAATGGCCAAGGGTAGCTTGGAGCATTTTGAAATAGGATTTTGTGAATTAGTTTGGTTTTATTAAAAAGCAGGCGCTTGTGGAGTGGCAGTAACCGGAGACGTTTATATAGGTTAGAATTGTCCGTAAGCTTTTCACCATTAATTAAACGCACTGCCCTTTTCTGGAGTGAATATAGGCGTTTTGTTATTGATTTGGAGCATCCATCCCAGACTGTGGAGCAGTAATCAATATGTGTTTGTATATGAGAAGTATAGAATATCTTTCTTGTGTTTTCGTCAAGGAAATTTTTAATTTTGGCAAGTTGGTATACTTTTTTGGCTATTTGTTTAACTAGAGCATGAACATGTGAGTTAAAAGTTAGATTTTGATCTATGATAACACCCAGTGTCTTGTGCTCGGTGACACTTTCTACAGGCGTGCTGCCAATGTGCAGCTGAAGAGTTCTCTGCGAGTTTAGAGTGTGAAGTCTTTGCCTGGTTCCTATTAACATAGACTTTGTTTTAGTAATGTTAATTTGCATGCGGTTTGCATGACTCCAGTTAACTACACTATTTATTTCCTGTTGCAAGGATAATTCTAGCACATTACGGTCAACAGCGTTTGTATATACTGCGCAGTCATCAGCAAATAGATCGCAGGACGACGACAGATTTAATGGAAGATCATATATATAAATGGCAAATAATAGAGGGCCAAGAATAGACCCCTGAGGTACTCCAATATTAATGGTAATGGCTTGAGATAAAACTTTATTGTGTGATACTACTTGCTTTCTGTCTAATAAGAATGATTTTATTAATGTCACTATATTAAAACTTACTTTCATTGTTTCTAGTTTTTTAATTAGAATAGTATGATCTATCATATCGAATGCTTTCCTAAAGTCTATAAACACCGCTCCACATAGAGTATTGTTGTTAATATTTTGATGCCAGTTTTCTATCATGTTTGTTAGTGCCGTATGGCAAGAATATTTTGGCCGAAATCCTAACTGACTGTCAACTATCAGTTTATGGCGAACTAAGTGATCTAGTGTTGTTTTGTGGATGTGCTTTTCTAGTGGTTTGGATAATGAGGATAATATGGAAATTGGTCTATAATTACTCATGAGACGATCGTCTAGAGGACCAGCTTTTAAATGAGGATACACTTTAGCGATTTTAAAGGCTGATGGGAAGTGACCTCTGGTTAGACATTGATTATATATAAAAGTTAGTGACTCGCAGATCGCCGGTGCAGCATGGCGAAGGATCCGACTACTAATTCCATCTAGTCCTGATGAGTTATTGTTTTTTAGATTACGGAGATGAGTAAATACTTCAGTTGTCGTCATTAGCGGTATGTTGGAGGAAATGTGTCCATAGCATTTGTTCTCACAGAATGATGATAATAAAGATATGTCATGAGGCAATATTTGTTGAGGCTAGGGTTGTCAAGTGTGTTATGGTGGGGAAGAAAGAGAGGGGGCATGATCCAGGGGTGAGCAAGAGTGAGAAGAAGGTGTCCTTGGACTGAGGGAGTGTTGTTGACGGAGTCTGGTGGATATCTCCAGAATAGTGATATGAAAACTGAAATAAATGTGGGTGTTGATTCCCCTCACTCCAGGGACGACAATATAGAAGTAATATCTCTCAAGACACTATAGTGGAGAGTGAGTACTTAACACGACAGTGAGCATACACGGCCAGGTTTCAGTGTGGGACTGTTTGATAGAGAGCAATGTGAGATATCACGGCCAGGTTTCAGTGTGGGACAGTTTGATAGAGAGCAATGTGAGACATCACGGCCAGGTTTCAGTGTGAAACAGTTTGATAGAGAGCAATGTGAGCACACACGGCCAGGTTTCGGTGTGGGACAGTTTGATAGAGAGCAATGTGAGATATCACGGCCAGGTTTCAGTGTGAGACAGTTTGATAGAGAGCAATGTGAGCACACATGGCCAGGTTTCAGTGTGGGACAGTTTGATAGAGAGCAATGTGAGATATCACGGCCAGGTTTCAGTGTGAGACAGTTTGATAGAGAGCAATGTGAGATATCACGGCCAGGTTTCAGTGTGAGACAGTTTGATAGAGAGCAATGTGAGCACACACGTCCAGGTTTCAGTGTGAGACAGTTTGATAGAGAGCAATGTGAGATATCACGGCCAGGTTTCGGTGTGAGACAGTTTGATAGAGAGCAATGTGAGCGCACACGGCCAGATTTCAGTGTGAGACAGTTTGATAGAGAGCAATCTGAGCACACACGGCCAGGTTTCAGTGTGAGACAGTTTGATAGAGAGCAATGTGAGCACACACGCCAGGTTTCAGTGTGAGACAGTTTGATAGAGAGCAATGTGAGCACACACGGCCAGGTTTCAGTCTGAGACAGTTTGATAGAGAGCAATGTGAGATATCACGGCCAGGTTTCAGTGTGAGACAGTTTGGTAGAGAGCAATGTGAGTACACACGGCCAGGTTTCAGTGTGAGACAGTTTGATAGAGAGCAATGTGAGATATCACAGCCAGGTTTCAGTGTGAGACAGTTTGATAGAGAGCAATGTGAGCACACACGGCCAGGTTTCAGTGTGAGACAGTTTGATAGAGAGCAATGTGAGATATGACGGCCAGGTTTCAGTGTGAGACAGTTTGATAGAGAGCAATGTGAGCGAACACGGCCAGGTTTCAGTGTGAGACAGTTTGATAGAGAGCAATGTGAGCACACACGGCCAGGTTTCAGTGTGAGACAGTTTGATAGAGAGCAATGTGAGATATCACAGCCAGGTTTCAGTGTGAGACAGTTTGATAGAGAGCAATGTGAGCACACACAGCCAGGTTTCAGTGTGAGACAGTTTGATAGAGAGCAATGTGAGCATACACGGCCAGGTTTCAGTGTGAGACAGTTTGATAGAGAGCAATGTGAGCGCACACGGCCAGGTTTCAGTGTGAGACAGTTTGATAGAGAGCAATGTGAGCGCACACGGCCATGTTTCAGTGTGAGACAGTTTGATAGAGAACAATGTGTGCATACACGGCCAGGTTTCAGTGTGAGACAGTTTGATAGAGAGATATGTGAGCGCACACGGCCAGGTTTCAGTGTGAGACAGTTTGATAGAGAGCAATGTGAGCACACACGGCCAGGTTTCAGTGTGAGACAGTTTGATAGAGAGCAATGTGAGCATACACGGCCAGGTTTCAGTGTGAGACAGTTTGATAGAGAGCAATGTGAGCACACACGGCCAGGTTTCAGTGTGAGACAGTTTGATAGAGAGCAATGTGAGCATACACGGCCAGGTTTCAGTGTGAGACAGTTTGATAGAGAGCAATGTGAGCACACACGGCCAGGTTTCAGTGTGAGACAGTTTGATAGAGAGCAATGTGAGCACACACGGCCAAGTTTCAGTGTGAGACAGTTTGATAGAGAGCAATGTGAGATATCACAGTCAGGTTTCAGTGTGAGACAGTTTGATAGAGAGCAATGTGAGCGTACACAGCCAGGTTTCAGTGTGAGACAGTTTGATAGAGAGCAATGTGAGCACACACGGCCAGGTTTCAGTGTGAGACAGTTTGATAGAGAGCAATGTGAGATATCACAGCCAGGTTTCAGTGTGAGACAGTTTGATAGAGAGCAATGTGAGCATACACGGCCAGGTTTCAGTGTGAGACAGTTTGATAGAGAGCAATGTGAGCGCACACGGCCAGGTTTCAGTGTGAGACAGTTTGATAGAGAACAATGTGTGCATACACGGCCAGGTTTCAGTGTGAGACAGTTTGATAGAGAGATATGTGAGCACACACGGCCAGGTTTCAGTGTGAGACAGTTTGATAGAGAGCAATGTGAGCACACACGGCCAGGTTTCAGTGTGAGACAGTTTGATAGAGAGCAATGTGAGCATACACGGCCAGGTTTCAGTGTGAGACAGTTTGATAGAGAGCAATGTGAGCACACACGGCCAGGTTTCAGTGTGAGACAGTTTGATAGAGAGCAATGTGAGATATGACGGCCAGGTTTCAGTGTGAGACAGTTTTATAGACAGCAATGTGAGCGCACACAGCTAGGTTTCAGTGTGAGACAGTTTGATAGAGAGCAATGTGAGCACACACGGCCAAGTTTCAGTGTGAGACAGTTTGATAGAGAGCAATGTGAGATATCACAGTCAGGTTTCAGTGTGAGTCAGTTTGATAGAGAGCAATGTGAGCACACACAGCCAGGTTTCAGTGTGAGACAGTTTGATAGAGAGCAATGTGAGATATGATGGCCAGGTTTCAGTGTGAGACAGTTTGATAGAGAGCAATGTGAGCGCACACGGCCATGTTTCAGTGTGAGACAGTTTGATAGAGAACAATGTGTGCATACACGGCCAGGTTTCAGTGTGAGACAGTTTGATAGAGAGCAATGTGAGCACACACGGCCAGGTTTCAGTGTGAGACAGTTTGATAGAGAGCAATGTTAGCACACACGGCCAGGTTTCAGTGTGAGACAGTTTGATAGAGAGCAATGTGAGATATCACAGCCAGGTTTCAATGTGAGACAGTTTGATAGAGAGCAATGTGAGCACACACAGCCAGGTTTCAGTGTGAGACAGTTTGATAGAGAGCAATGTGAGATATGATGGCCAGGTTTCAGTGTGAGACAGTTTGATAGAGAGCAATGTGAGCACACACAGCCAGGTTTCAGTGTGAGACAGTTTGATAGAGAGCAATGTGAGCGCACACGGCCATGTTTCAGTGTGAGACAGTTTGATAGAGAACAATGTGTGCATACACGGCCAGGTTTCAGTGTGAGACAGTTTGATAGAGAGCAATGTGAGCACACACGGCCAGGTTTCAGTGTGAGACAGTTTGATAGAGAGCAATGTGAGCATACACGGCCAGGTTTCAGTGTGAGACAGTTTGATAGAGAGCAATGTGAGCATACACGGCCAGGTTTCAGTGTGAGACAGTTTGATAGAGAGCAATGTGAGCATACACGGCCAGGTTTCAGTGTGAGACAGTTTGATAGAGAGCAATGTGAGCACACACGGCCAGGTTTCAGTGTGAGACAGTTTGATAGAGAGCAATGTGAGATATGACGGCCAGGTTTCAGTGTGAGACAGTTTGATAGAGAGCAATGTGAGCGCACACAGCCAGGTTTCAGTGTGAGACAGTTTGATAGAGAGCAATGTGAGCACACACGGCCAGGTTTCAGTGTGAGACAGTTTGATAGAGAGCAATGTGAGATATCACAGCCTGGTTTCAGTGTGAGACAGTTTGATAGAGAGCAATGTGAGCACACACGGCCAGGTTTCAGTGTGAGAAAGTTTGATAGAGAGCAATGTGAGATATCACAGCCAGGTTTCAGTGTGAGACAGTTTGATAGAGAGCAATGTGAGCACACACAGCCAGGTTTCAGTGTGAGACAGTTTGATAGAGAGCAATGTGAGCACACACGGCCAGGTTTCAGTGTGAGACAGTTTGATAGAGAGCAATGTGAGATATCACAGCCAGGTTTCAGTCTGAGACAGTTTGATAGAGAGCAATGTGAGCACACACAGCCAGGTGTCAGTGTGAGACAGTTTGATAGAGAGCAATGTGAGATATGATGGCCAGGTTTCAGTGTGAGACAGTTTGATAGAGAGCAATGTGAGCACACACGGCCAGGTTTCAGTGTGAGACAGTTTGATAGAGCGCAATGTGAGCATACACGGCCAGGTTTCAGTGTCAGACAGTTTGATAGAGAGCAATGTGAGCACACACGGCCAGGTTTCAGTGTGAGACAGTTTGATAGAGAGCAATGTGAGATATGACGGCCAGGTTTCAGTGTGAGACAGTTTGATAGAGAGCAATGTGAGCGTACACAGCCAGGTTTCAGTGTGAGACAGTTTGATAGAGAGCAATGTGAGCACACACGGCCAGGTTTCAGTGTGAGACAGTTTGATAGAGAGCAATGTGAGATATCACATCCAGGTTTCAGTGTGAGACAGTTTGATAGAGAGCAATGTGAGCACACACAGCCAGGTTTCAGTGTGAGACAGTTTGATAGAGAGCAATGTGAGCGCACACGGCCAGGTTTCAGTGTGAGACAGTTTGATAGAGAGCAATGTGAGCATACACGGCCAGGTTTCAGTGTGAGACAGTTTGATAGAGAGCAATGTGAGCATACACGGCCAGGTTTCAGTGTGAGACAGTTTGATAGAGAGCAATGTGAGCACACACGGCCAGGTTTCAGTGTGAGACAGTTTGATAGAGAGCAATGTGAGATATGACGGCCAGGTTTCAGTGTGAGACAGTTTGATAGAGAGCAATGTGAGCGCACACAGCCAGGTTTCAGTGTGAGACAGTTTGATAGAGAGCAATGTGAGCACACACGGCCAGGTTTCAGTGTGAGACAGTTTGATAGAGAGCAATGTGAGCATACACGGCCAGGTTTCAGTGTGAGACAGTTTGATAGAGAGCAATGTGAGCACACACGGCCAGGTTTCAGTGTGAGACAGTTTGATAGGGAGAAATGTGAGATATGACGGCCAGGTTTCAGTGTGAGACAGTTTGATAGAGAGCAATGTGAGATATCACAGCCAGGTTTCAGTGTGAGACAGTTTGATAGAGAGCAATGTGAGCACACACAGCCAGGTTTCAGTGTGAGACAGTTTGATAGAGAGCAATGTGAGATATGATGGCCAGGTTTCAGTGTGAGACAGTTTGATAGAGAGCAATGTGAGCACACACGGTCAGGTTTCAGTGTGAGACAGTTTGATAGAGAGCAATGTGAGCATACACGGCCAGGTTTCAGTGTGAGACAGTTTGATAGAGAGCAATGTGAGCACACACGGCCAGGTTTCAGTGTTAGACAGTTTGATAGAGAGAAATGTGAGATATGACGGCCAGGTTTCAGTGTGAGACAGTTTGATAGAGAGCAATGTGAGCGCACACAGCCAGGTTTCAGTGTGAGACAGTTTGATAGAGAGCAATGTGAGCACACACGGCCAGGTTTCAGTGTGAGACAGTTTGATAGAGAGCAATGTGAGATATCACAGCCAGGTTTCAGTGTGAGACAGTTTGATAGAGAGCAATGTGAGCACACACAGCCAGGTTTCAGTGTGAGACAGTTTGATAGAGAGCAATGTGAGATATGATGGCCAGGTTTCAGTGTGAGACAGTTTGATAGAGAGCAATGTGAGCGCACACGGCCAGGTTTCAGTGTGAGACAGTTTGATAGAGAGCAATGTGAGCACACACGGCCAGGTTTCAGTGTGAGACAGTTTGATAGAGAGCAATGTGAGATATGACGGCCAGGTTTCAGTGTGAGACAGTTTGATAGAGAGCAATGTGAGCGCACACAGCCAGGTTTCAGTGTGAGACAGTTTGATAGAGAGCAATGTGAGCACACACGGCCAGGTTTCAGTGTGAGACAGTTTGATAGAGAGCAATGTGAGATATCACAGCCTGGTTTCAGTGTGAGACAGTTTGATAGAGAGCAATGTGAGCACACACGGCCAGGTTTCAGTGTGAGAAAGTTTGATAGAGAGCAATGTGAGATATCACAGCCAGGTTTCAGTGTGAGACAGTTTGATAGAGAGCAATGTGAGCACACACAGCCAGGTTTCAGTGTGAGACAGTTTGATAGAGAGCAATGTGAGCACACACGGCCAGGTTTCAGTGTGAGACAGTTTGATAGAGAGCAATGTGAGATATCACAGCCAGGTTTCAGTCTGAGACAGTTTGATAGAGAGCAATGTGAGCACACACAGCCAGGTGTCAGTGTGAGACAGTTTGATAGAGAGCAATGTGAGATATGATGGCCAGGTTTCAGTGTGAGACAGTTTGATAGAGAGCAATGTGAGCACACACGGCCAGGTTTCAGTGTGAGACAGTTTGATAGAGCGCAATGTGAGCATACACGGCCAGGTTTCAGTGTCAGACAGTTTGATAGAGAGCAATGTGAGCACACACGGCCAGGTTTCAGTGTGAGACAGTTTGATAGAGAGCAATGTGAGATATGACGGCCAGGTTTCAGTGTGAGACAGTTTGATAGAGAGCAATGTGAGCGTACACAGCCAGGTTTCAGTGTGAGACAGTTTGATAGAGAGCAATGTGAGCACACACGGCCAGGTTTCAGTGTGAGACAGTTTGATAGAGAGCAATGTGAGATATCACATCCAGGTTTCAGTGTGAGACAGTTTGATAGAGAGCAATGTGAGCACACACAGCCAGGTTTCAGTGTGAGACAGTTTGATAGAGAGCAATGTGAGCGCACACGGCCAGGTTTCAGTGTGAGACAGTTTGATAGAGAGCAATGTGAGCATACACGGCCAGGTTTCAGTGTGAGACAGTTTGATAGAGAGCAATGTGAGCATACACGGCCAGGTTTCAGTGTGAGACAGTTTGATAGAGAGCAATGTGAGCACACACGGCCAGGTTTCAGTGTGAGACAGTTTGATAGAGAGCAATGTGAGATATGACGGCCAGGTTTCAGTGTGAGACAGTTTGATAGAGAGCAATGTGAGCGCACACAGCCAGGTTTCAGTGTGAGACAGTTTGATAGAGAGCAATGTGAGCACACACGGCCAGGTTTCAGTGTGAGACAGTTTGATAGAGAGCAATGTGAGCATACACGGCCAGGTTTCAGTGTGAGACAGTTTGATAGAGAGCAATGTGAGCACACACGGCCAGGTTTCAGTGTGAGACAGTTTGATAGGGAGAAATGTGAGATATGACGGCCAGGTTTCAGTGTGAGACAGTTTGATAGAGAGCAATGTGAGATATCACAGCCAGGTTTCAGTGTGAGACAGTTTGATAGAGAGCAATGTGAGCACACACAGCCAGGTTTCAGTGTGAGACAGTTTGATAGAGAGCAATGTGAGATATGATGGCCAGGTTTCAGTGTGAGACAGTTTGATAGAGAGCAATGTGAGCACACACGGTCAGGTTTCAGTGTGAGACAGTTTGATAGAGAGCAATGTGAGCATACACGGCCAGGTTTCAGTGTGAGACAGTTTGATAGAGAGCAATGTGAGCACACACGGCCAGGTTTCAGTGTTAGACAGTTTGATAGAGAGAAATGTGAGATATGACGGCCAGGTTTCAGTGTGAGACAGTTTGATAGAGAGCAATGTGAGCGCACACAGCCAGGTTTCAGTGTGAGACAGTTTGATAGAGAGCAATGTGAGCACACACGGCCAGGTTTCAGTGTGAGACAGTTTGATAGAGAGCAATGTGAGATATCACAGCCAGGTTTCAGTGTGAGACAGTTTGATAGAGAGCAATGTGAGCACACACAGCCAGGTTTCAGTGTGAGACAGTTTGATAGAGAGCAATGTGAGATATGATGGCCAGGTTTCAGTGTGAGACAGTTTGATAGAGAGCAATGTGAGCGCACACGGCCAGGTTTCAGTGTGAGACAGTTTGATAGAGAGCAATGTGAGCACACACGGCCAGGTTTCAGTGTGAGACAGTTTGATAGAGAGCAATGTGAGATATCACAGCCAGGTTTCAGTGTGAGACAGTTTGATAGAGAGCAATGTGAGCACACACAGCCAGGTTTCAGTGTGAGACAGTTTGATAGAGAGCAATGTGAGCATACACGGCCAGGTTTCAGTGTGAGACAGTTTGATAGAGAGCAATGTGAGCGCACACGGCCAGGTTTCAGTGTGAGACAGTTTGATAGAGAGCAATGTGAGCGCACACGGCCATGTTTCAGTGTGAGACAGTTTGATAGAGAACAATGTGTGCATACACGGCCAGGTTTCAGTGTGAGACAGTTTGATAGAGAGCAATGTGAGCACACACGGCCAGGTTTCAGTGTGAGACAGTTTGATAGAGAGCAATGTTAGCACACACGGCCAGGTTTCAGTGTGAGACAGTTTGATAGAGAGCAATGTGAGATATCACAGCCAGGTTTCAATGTGAGACAGTTTGATAGAGAGCAATGTGAGCACACACAGCCAGGTTTCAGTGTGAGACAGTTTGATAGAGAGCAATGTGAGATATGATGGCCAGGTTTCAGTGTGAGACAGTTTGATAGAGAGCAATGTGAGCGCACACGGCCAGGTTTCAGTGTGAGACAGTTTGATAGAGAGCAATGTGAGCGCACACGGCCATGTTTCAGTGTGAGACAGTTTATAGAGAGCAATGTGAGATATCACAGCCAGGTTTCAGTGTGAGACAGTTTGATAGAGAGCAATGTGAGCGCACACGGCCATGTTTCAGTGTGAGACAGTTTATAGAGAGCAATGTGAGATATCACAGCCAGGTGTCAGTGTGAGACAGTTTGATAGAGAGCAATGTGAGCACACACGGCCAGGTTTCAGTGTGAGACAGTTTATAGAGAGCAATGTGAGATATCACAGCCAGGTTTCAGTGTGAGACAGTTTGATAGAGAGCAATGTGAGCACACACAGCCAGGTTTCAGTGTGAGACAGTTTGATAGAGAGCAATGTGAGCGCACACGGCCATGTTTCAGTGTGAGACAGTTTGATAGAGAACAATGTGTGCATACACGGCCAGGTTTCAGTGTGAGACAGTTTGATAGAGAGCAATGTGAGCACACACGGCCAGGTTTCAGTGTGAGACAGTTTGATAGAGAGCAATGTGAGCATACACGGCCAGGTTTCAGTGTGAGACAGTTTGATAGAGAGCAATGTGAGCATACACAGCCAGGTTTCAGTGTGAGACAGTTTGATAGAGAGCAATGTGAGCATACACGGCCAGGTTTCAGTGTGAGACAGTTTGATAGAGAGCAATGTGAGCACACACGGCCAGGTTTCAGTGTGAGACAGTTTGATAGAGAGCAATGTGAGATATGACGGCCAGGTTTCAGTGTGAGACAGTTTGATAGAGAGCAATGTGAGCACACACAGCCAGGTTTCAGTGTGAGACAGTTTGATAGAGAGCAATGTGAGCACACACGGCCAGGTTTCAGTGTGAGACAGTTTGATAGAGAGCAATGTGAGATATCACAGCCTGGTTTCAGTGTGAGACAGTTTGATAGAGAGCAATGTGAGCACACACGGCCAGGTTTCAGTGTGAGAAAGTTTGATAGAGAGCAATGTGAGATATCACAGCCAGGTTTCAGTGTGAGACAGTTTGATAGAGAGCAATGTGAGCACACACAGCCAGGTTTCAGTGTGAGACAGTTTGATAGAGAGCAATGTGAGCACACACGGCCAGGTTTCAGTGTGAGACAGTTTGATAGAGAGCAATGTGAGATATCACAGCCAGGTTTCAGTCTGAGACAGTTTGATAGAGAGCAATGTGAGCACACACAGACAGGTGTCAGTGTGAGACAGTTTGATAGAGAGCAATGTGAGATATGATGGCCAGGTTTCAGTGTGAGACAGTTTGATAGAGAGCAATGTGAGCACACACGGCCAGGTTTCAGTGTGAGACAGTTTGATAGAGCGCAATGTGAGCATACACGGCCAGGTTTCAGTGTCAGACAGTTTGATAGAGAGCAATGTGAGCACACACGGCCAGGTTTCAGTGTGAGACAGTTTGATAGAGAGCAATGTGAGATATGACGGCCAGGTTTCAGTGTGAGACAGTTTGATAGAGAGCAATGTGAGCGTACACAGCCAGGTTTCAGTGTGAGACAGTTTGATAGAGAGCAATGTGAGCACACACGGCCAGGTTTCAGTGTGAGACAGTTTGATAGAGAGCAATGTGAGATATCACATCCAGGTTTCAGTGTGAGACAGTTTGATAGAGAGCAATGTGAGCACACACAGCCAGGTTTCAGTGTGAGACAGTTTGATAGAGAGCAATGTGAGCGCACACGGCCAGGTTTCAGTGTGAGACAGTTTGATAGAGAGCAATGTGAGCATACACGGCCAGGTTTCAGTGTGAGACAGTTTGATAGAGAGCAATGTGAGCATACACGGCCAGGTTTCAGTGTGAGACAGTTTGATAGAGAGCAATGTGAGCACACACGGCCAGGTTTCAGTGTGAGACAGTTTGATAGAGAGCAATGTGAGATATGACGGCCAGGTTTCAGTGTGAGACAGTTTGATAGAGAGCAATGTGAGCGCACACAGCCAGGTTTAAGTGTGAGACAGTTTGATAGAGAGCAATGTGAGCACACACGGCCAGGTTTCAGTGTGAGACAGTTTGATAGAGAGCAATGTGAGATATCACAGCCAGGTTTCAGTGTGAGACAGTTTGATAGAGAGCAATGTGAGCACACACAGCCAGGTTTCAGTGTGAGACAGTTTGATAGAGAGCAATGTGAGATATGATGGCCAGGTTTCAGTGTGAGACAGTTTGATAGAGAGCAATGTGAGCACACACGGCCAGGTTTCAGTGTGAGACAGTTTGATAGAGAGCAATGTGAGCATACACGGCCAGGTTTCAGTGTGAGACAGTTTGATAGAGAGCAATGTGAGCACACACGGCCAGGTTTCAGTGTGAGACAGTTTGATAGGGAGAAATGTGAGATATGACGACCAGGTTTCAGTGTGAGACAGTTTGATAGAGAGCAATGTGAGATATCACAGCCAGGTTTCAGTGTGAGACAGTTTGATAGAGAGCAATGTGAGCACACACAGCCAGGTTTCAGTGTGAGACAGTTTGATAGAGAGCAATGTGAGATATGATGGCCAGGTTTCAGTGTGAGACAGTTTGATAGAGAGCAATGTGAGCACACACGGTCAGGTTTCAGTGTGAGACAGTTTGATAGAGAGCAATGTGAGCATACACGGCCAGGTTTCAGTGTGAGACAGTTTGATAGAGAGCAATGTGAGCACACACGGCCAGGTTTCAGTGTTAGACAGTTTGATAGAGAGAAATGTGAGATATGACGGCCAGGTTTCAGTGTGAGACAGTTTGATAGAGAGCAATGTGAGCGCACACAGCCAGGTTTCAGTGTGAGACAGTTTGATAGAGAGCAATGTGAGCACACACGGCCAGGTTTCAGTGTGAGACAGTTTGATAGAGAGCAATGTGAGATATCACAGCCAGGTTTCAGTGTGAGACAGTTTGATAGAGAGCAATGTGAGCACACACAGCCAGGTTTCAGTGTGAGACAGTTTGATAGAGAGCAATGTGAGATATGATGGCCAGGTTTCAGTGTGAGACAGTTTGATAGAGAGCAATGTGAGCGCACACGGCCAGGTTTCAGTGTGAGACAGTTTGATAGAGAGCAATGTGAGCACACACGGAAAGGTTTCAGTGTGAGACAGTTTGATAGAGAGCAATGTGAGATATCACAGCCAGGTTTCAGTGTGAGACAGTTTGATAGAGAGCAATGTGAGCACACACAGCCAGGTTTCAGTGTGAGACCTTTTGATAGAGAGCAATGTGAGCATACACGGCCAGGTTTCAGTGTGAGACAGTTTGATAGAGAGCAATGGGAGCGCACACGGCCAGGTTTCAGTGTGAGACAGTTTGATAGAGAGCAATGTGAGCTCACACGGCCATGTTTCAGTGTGAGACAGTTTGATAGAGAACAATGTGTGCATACACGGCCAGGTTTCAGTGTGAGACAGTTTGATAGAGAGCAATGTGAGCACACACGGCCAGGTTTCAGTGTGAGACAGTTTGATAGAGAGCAATGTGAGATATGACGGCCAGGTTTCAGTGTGAGACAGTTTGATAGAGAGCAATGTGAGCGCACACAGCCAGGTTTCAGTGTGAGACAGTTTGATAGAGAGCAATGTGAGCACACACGGCCAGGTTTCAGTGTGAGACAGTTTATAGAGAGCAATGTGAGATATCACAGCCAGGTTTCAGTGTGAGACAGTTTGATAGAGAGCAATGTGAGCACACACAGCCAGGTTTCAGTGTGAGACAGTTTGATAGAGAGCAATGTGAGATATGACGGCCAGGTTTCTGTGTGAGACAGTTTGATAGAGAGCAATGTGAGCGCACACGGCCATGTTTCAGTGTGAGACAGTTTGATAGAGAAGAATGTGAGCACACACGGCCAGGTTTCAGTGTGAGACAGTTTGATAGAGAGCAATGTGAGCACACATGGCCAGGTTTCAGTGTGAGACAGTTTGATAGAGAGCAATGTGAGATATGACGGCCAGGTTTCAGTGTGAGACAGTTTGATAGAGAGCAATGTGAGATATCCCAGCCAGGTTTCAGAGTGAGATAGTTTGATAGAGAGCAATGTGAGCACACACAGACAGGTTTCAGTGTGAGACAGTTTGATAGAGAGCAATGTGAGATATGATGGCCAGGTTTCAGTGTGAGACAGTTTGATAGAGAGCAATGTGAGCGCACACGGCCAGGTTTCAGTGTGAGACAGTTTGATAGAAAGCAATGTGAGCGCACACGGCCAGGTTTCAGTGTGAGACAGTTTGATAGAGAGCAATGTGAGTATACACGGCCAGGTTTCAGTGTGAGACAGATTGATAGAGAACAATGTGTGCATACACGGCAAGGTTTCAGTGTGAGACAGTTTGATAGAGAGATATGTGAGCACACACGGCCAGGTTTCAGTGTGAGACAGTTTGATAGAGAGCAATGTCAGCACACACGGCCAGGTTTCAGTGTGAGACAGTTTGATAGAGAGCAATGTGAGCATACACGGCCAGGTTTCAGTGTGAGACAGTTTGATAGAGAACAATGTGAGATATGACGGCCAGGTTTCTGTGTGAGACAGTTTGATAGAGAACAATGTGAGCATACACGGCCAGGTTTCAGTGTGAGACAGTTTGATAGAGAGCAATGTGAGCACACACGGCCAGGTTTCAGTGTGAGACAGTTTGATAGAGAGCAATGTGAGCACACACGGCCAGGTTTCAGTGTGAGACAGTTTGATAGAGAGCAATGTGAGATATGACGGCCAGGTTTCAGTGTGAGACAGTTTGATAGAGAGCAATGTGAGCGCACACAGCCAGGTTTCAGTGTGAGACAGTTTGATAGAGAGCAATGTGAGCACACACGGCCAGGTTTCAGTGTGAGACAGTTTGATAGAGAGCAATGTGAGATATCACAGCCAGGTTTCAGTCTGAGACAGTTTGATAGAGAGCAATGTGAGCACACACAGCCAGGTGTCAGTGTGAGACAGTTTGATAGAGAGCAATGTGAGATATGATGGCCAGGTTTCAGTGTGAGACAGTTTGATAGAGAGCAATGTGAGCACACACGGCCAGGTTTCAGTGTGAGACAGTTTGATAGAGAGCAATGTGAGCATACACGGCCAGGTTTCAGTGTGGGACAGTTTGATAGAGAGCAATGTGAGCACACACGGCCAGGTTTCAGTGTGAGACAGTTTGATAGAGAGCAATGTGAGATATGACGGCCAGGTTTCAGTGTGAGACAGTTTGATAGAGAGCAATGTGAGCGTACACAGCCAGGTTTCAGTGTGAGACAGTTTGATAGAGAGCAATGTGAGCACACACGGCCAGGTTTCAGTGTGAGACAGTTTGATAGAGAGCAATGTGAGATATCACAGCCAGGTTTCAGTGTGAGACAGTTTGATAGAGAGCAATGTGAGCACACACAGCCAGGTTTCAGTGTGAGACAGTTTGATAGAGAGCAATGTGAGCGCACACGGCCATGTTTCAGTGTGAGACAGTTTGATAGAGAGCAATGTGAGCATACACGGCCATGTTTCAGTGTGAGACAGTTTGATAGAGAGCAATGTGAGCACACACAGCCAGGTTTCAGTGTGAGACAGTTTGATAGAGAGCAATGTGAGCGCACACGGCCATGTTTCAGTGTGAGACAGTTTGATAGAGAGCAATGTGAGCATACACGGCCAGGTTTCAGTGTGAGACAGTTTGATAGAGAGCAATGTGAGCACACACGGCCAGGTTTCAGTGTGAGACAGTTTGATAGAGAGCAATGTGAGATATGACGGCCAGGTTTCAGTGTGAGACAGTTTGATAGAGAGCAATGTGAGCGCACACAGCCAGGTTTCAGTGTGAGACAGTTTGATAGAGAGCAATGTGAGCACACACGGCCAGGTTTCAGTGTGAGACAGTTTGATAGAGAGCAATGTGAGATATCACAGCCAGGTTTCAGTGTGAGACAGTTTGATAGAGAGCAATGTGAGCACACACAGCAAGGTTTCAGTGTGAGACAGTTTGATAGAGAGCAATGTGAGATATGATGGCCAGGTTTCAGTGTGAGACAGTTTGATAGAGAGCAATGTGAGCACACACGGCCAGGTTTCAGTGTGAGACAGTTTGATAGAGAGCAATGTGAGCATACACGGCCAGGTTTCAGTGTGAGACAGTTTGATAGAGAGCAATGTGAGCACACACGGCCAGGTTTCAGTGTGAGACAGTTTGATAGAGAGAAATGTGAGATATGGCGGCCAGGTTTCAGTGTGAGACAGTTTGATAGAGAGCAATGTGAGCGCACACAGCCAGGTTTCAGTGTGAGACAGTTTGATAGAGAGCAATGTGAGCACACACGGCCAGGTTTCAGTGTGAGACAGTTTGATAGAGAGCAATGTGAGATATCACAGCCAGGTTTCAGTGTGAGACAGTTTGATAGAGAGCAATGTGAGCACACACAGCCAGGTTTCAGTGTGAGACAGTTTGATAGAGAGCAATGTGAGATATGATGGCCAGGTTTCAGTGTGAGACAGTTTGATAGAGAGCAATGTGAGCGCACACGGCCAGGTTTCAGTGTGAGACAGTTTGATAGAGAGCAATGTGAGCGCACACGGCCATGTTTAAGTGTGAGACAGTTTGATAGAGAACAATGTGTGCATACACGGCCAGGTTTCAGTGTGAGACAGTTTGATAGAGAGCAATGTGAGCACACACGGCCAGGTTTCAGTGTGAGACAGTTTGATAGAGAGCAATGTGAGCACACACGGCCAGGTTTCAGTGTGAGACAGTTTGATAGAGAGCAATGTGAGATATCACAGCCAGGTTTCAGTGTGAGACAGTGTGATAGAGAGCAATGTGAGCACACACAGCCAGGTTTCAGTGTGAGACAGTTTGATAGAGAGCAATGTGAGCACACACAGCCAGGTTTCAGTGTGAGACAGTTTGATAGAGAGCAATGTGAGCATACACGGCCAGGTTTCAGTGTGAGACAGTTTGATAGAGAGCAATGTGAGCACACACGGCCAGGTTTCAGTGTGAGACAGTTTGATAGAGAGCAATGTGAGCATACACGGCCAGGTTTCAGTGTGAGACAGTTTGATAGAGAGCAATGTGAGCACACACGGCCAGGTTTCAGTGTGAGACAGTTTGATAGAGAGCAATGTGAGCACACACGGCCAGGTTTCAGTGTGAGACAGTTTGATAGAGAGCAATGTGAGATATCACAGCCAGGTTTCAGTGTGAGACAGTTTGATAGAGAGCAATGTGAGCACACACAGCCAGGTTTCAGTGTGAGACAGTTTGATAGAGAGCAATGTGAGATATGATGGCCAGGTTTCAGTGTGAGACAGTTTGATAGAGAGCAATGTGAGCGCACACGGCCAGGTTTCAGTGTGAGACAGTTTGATAGAGAGCAATGTGAGCGCACACGGCCATGTTTAAGTGTGAGACAGTTTGATAGAGAACAATGTGTGCATACACGGCCAGGTTTCAGTGTGAGACAGTTTGATAGAGAGCAATGTGAGCACACACGGCCAGGTTTCAGTGTGAGACAGTTTGATAGAGAGCAATGTGAGCACACACGGCCAGGTTTCAGTGTGAGACAGTTTGATAGAGAGCAATGTGAGCACACACAGCCAGGTTTCAGTGTGAGACAGTTTGATAGAGAGCAATGTGAGATATGATGGCCAGGTTTCAGTGTGAGACAGTTTGATAGAGAGCAATGTGAGCACACACGGTCAGGTTTCAGTGTGAGACAGTTTGATAGAGAGCAATGTGAGCACACACGGCCAGGTTTCAGTGTGAGACAGTTTGATAGAGAGCAATGTGAGATATCACAGCCAGGTTTCAGTGTGAGACAGTTTGATAGAGAGCAATGTGAGTGTAGCGAAACCCCAGTGGCCCATGTCCTCATACCTATCCGCTCAATTCCTTCGGAGTGGGATTCTCTGGAGTACTTTCATAACCCGAGCATTTGACACGAATACTTTGAAATCTATCAGTTCTTCGGGAAAACCCAATGGCGCGCCTTGCACCAAATATGACCTAGGGTAATGGTTTGGGCGTGAAAAGTCCGTTGTCAACCTTGTCGGTTGTGGTCGGCACAATGTATTAAAGTTTTAAAGAATTTTACAAATAAAGTGCCGCATCCTACGGCTGGGATATGAAAGGTAATTTTAGATTAATAGGTCCTGCCAGACCTGGGCATATTAAGCTTGGTCGTCTCAAATAATGAGACGATTTGGTGAAACGGCAGTCTTGCCAATTTGGCTAAGCGTCTAGATCTGGGCATGGCGGGGGAACAAATCGGGGCAATATCTTTTCCCAGATGATGTCGCATATTCTTGGCGGCGGATAAGGGGGGTGGGGGGCTATCTTTCTTCCTATGGCTTTACCTCTGTTTAGTGTCATCTTTCATTTGAATATAAACATTCTATAGCTATGGCATGTCGAGGGGAAGGGCTCCGTGGGGACCGGTTCCACCCATCTGTTATATCTTCTTGAGCCAGAAGAGGCGATCCACTGTGCTATCTCTTTCGTCTTTCGGCTGATGGGGGGGGGGGGGGGGGGCAGGTGGACCGGGTGGTTCCTGATCGATAGGAGGATGTTGGGAGTATAAATGGACTTCCCTGTCTCCCTGAGAGAACCTGAACTCATCTGAATATATGGGTTATGTGAGACACGGCCGATACATTGCGGTGACAGCTCAGACAAGAGCGGCGGCCGGACAGGGTAGTTTCCTCTTTCCTGTTCTTGCTAGGGATGGGGGAGGGAGATGCACTGCGGTCCATACAGACCCACTATTATGATATTAGTTAAGAGTAGGAAACATACATAATTACGCACACTACTCCACAATAGCTTTGTCGTGAGAAAGGCAAGGTTTGCAAGTGAGAGGGAAGCCTGAGAAGGTATGTGCCCAATATTAATAAAGGCATGGTATGAGTGTGGAGAGGAGTGTGGTATGAAGACAATTGAATACTAGGTAATTGTATGGATTTTATGTATGGCAACCGACATGCTGAGACCATTGGAATCTCCATGCCGGCTGTATCTGAAGTTTACACCAGAGGCTCTCAAAATTGTTTTAACTTTACAGGATCCTTCTTTTGACGGCGAATATAGCCGGAAGTTTCGACAGAGCATCGACATAGAACATTATGTTTACTATGAAGTCCCTGCTGCTGTTGGGCTATACCAGATAGAACCACGGCGGGCCCGAACGAATACTTTCAGACACCTCGGCAGGCGTTTCGTTGAGCTGGGATCGAGTATGTTTGCATTTTGGGCTAGATCCCGCCGAAGTCACGGACACACCCGTACATATATCCTATTTATTCTCCTTGAGTATTTCCCCACCAAAATTGTGCCCCGTGATCCCAGGGCACTTTCCCTAACCATTGGACACACTACATTCGTGTAGGACACGGAAACTTGGAATCCTGGATTTATGGAACCCTGTTGTTCGAACAACCTACGCGGGAAATAAAGACCAGTGAACTTGCCATGAGGTGGTTGTGAATTCATGGGACAATATGGAAAACGATGATCTAGGAGATTTATATTTGTGTTGATATTGTATGGACTAGTTTTCTCTCTAGATTGTGTGTAGATGTTTATGAGTTAATTGTCAGATATTTTTCTTTTCTGTGCTGTTATGTATTGAGTTATTAAATTTACAATTACAAATATGTTGAAGAACGTCATGTTGTATGCGTGTCAGCCAGAACGACCCTGCAGGAAATAGGTCCTGAGGTCGAATAGAGAGTGACAGTGAGTCCGGGGGAAACGGAGGAGGGTTGGCAGGGAAAGACCTATTTAAAGCCAGGGCTATGAAATATACATGAGAAAATTGAGACATAGTTATTTGGGACCCTCCACATAGCTTGTTACAGTGAGCACACACAGCCAGGTTTCAGTGTGAGACAGTTTGATAGAGAGCAATGTGAGATATGACGGCCAGGTTTCTGTGTGAGACAGTTTGATAGAGAGCAATGTGAGCGCACACGGCCATGTTTCAGTGTGAGACAGTTTGATAGAGAACAATGTGAGCACACACGGCCAGGTTTCAGTGTGAGACAGTTTGATAGAGAGATATGTGAGCACACACGGTCAGGTTTCAGTGTGAGACAGTTTGATAGAGAGCAATGTGAGCACACACGGCCAGGTTTCAGTGTGAGACAGTTTGATAGAGAGCAATGTGAGATATCACAGCCAGGTTTCAGTCTGAGACAGTTTGATAGAGAGCAATGTGAGCACACACAGCCAGGTGTCAGTGTGAGACAGTTTGATAGAGAGCAATGTGAGATATGATGGCCAGGTTTCAGTGTGAGACAGTTTGATAGAGAGCAATGTGAGCACACACGGCCAGGTTTCAGTGTGAGACAGTTTGATAGAGCGCAATGTGAGCATACACGGCCAGGTTTCAGTGTCAGACAGTTTGATAGAGAGCAATGTGAGCACACACGGCCAGGTTTCAGTGTGAGATAGTTTGATAGAGAGCAATGTGAGATATGACGGCCAGGTTTCAGTGTGAGACAGTTTGATAGAGAGCAATGTGAGCGTACACAGCCAGGTTTCAGTGTGAGACAGTTTGATAGAGAGCAATGTGAGCACACACGGCCAGGTTTCAGTGTGAGACAGTTTGATAGAGAGCAATGTGAGATATCACATCCAGGTTTCAGTGTGAGACAGTTTGATAGAGAGCAATGTGAGCACACACAGCCAGGTTTCAGTGTGAGACAGTTTGATAGAGAGCAATGTGAGCATACACGGCCAGGTTTCAGTGTGAGACAGTTTGATAGAGAGCAATGTGAGCATACACGGCCAGGTTTCAGTGTGAGACAGTTTGATAGAGAGCAATGTGAGCACACACGGCCAGGTTTCAGTGTGAGACAGTTTGATAGAGAGCAATGTGAGATATGACGGCCAGGTTTCAGTGTGAGACAGTTTGATAGAGAGCAATGTGAGCGCACACAGCCAGGTTTCAGTGTGAGAAAGTTTGATAGAGAGCAATGTGAGCACACACGGCCAGGTTTCAGTGTGAGACAGTTTGATAGAGAGCAATGTGAGATATCACAGCCAGGTTTCAGTGTGAGACAGTTTGATAGAGAGCAATGTGAGCACACACAGCCAGGTTTCAGTGTGAGACAGTTTGATAGAGAGCAATGTGAGATATGATGGCCAGGTTTCAGTGTGAGACAGTTTGATAGAGAGCAATGTGAGCACACACGGCCAGGTTTCAGTGTGAGACAGTTTGATAGAGAGCAATGTGAGCATACACGGCCAGGTTTCAGTGTGAGACAGTTTGATAGAGAGCAATGTGAGCACACACGGCCAGGTTTCAGTGTGAGACAGTTTGATAGGGAGAAATGTGAGATATGACGGCCAGGTTTCAGTGTGAGACAGTTTGATAGAGAGCAATGTGAGATATCACAGCCAGGTTTCAGTGTGAGACAGTTTGATAGAGAGCAATGTGAGCACACACAGCCAGGTTTCAGTGTGAGACAGTTTGATAGAGAGCAATGTGAGATATGATGGCCAGGTTTCAGTGTGAGACAGTTTGATAGAGAGCAATGTGAGCACACACGGTCAGGTTTCAGTGTGAGACAGTTTGATAGAGAGCAATGTGAGCATACACGGCCAGGTTTCAGTGTGAGACAGTTTGATAGAGAGCAATGTGAGCACACACGGCCAGGTTTCAGTGTTAGCCAGTTTGATAGAGAGAAATGTGAGATATGACGGCCAGGTTTCAGTGTGAGACAGTTTGATAGAGAGCAATGTGAGCGCACACAGCCAGGTTTCAGTGTGAGACAGTTTGATAGAGAGCAATGTGAGCACACACGGCCAGGTTTCAGTGTGAGACAGTTTGATAGAGAGCAATGTGAGATATCACAGCCAGGTTTCAGTGTGAGACAGTTTGATAGAGAGCAATGTGAGCACACACAGCCAGGTTTCAGTGTGAGACAGTTTGATAGAGAGCAATGTGAGATATGATGGCCAGGTTTCAGTGTGAGACAGTTTGATAGAGAGCAATGTGAGCGCACACGGCCAGGTTTCAGTGTGAGACAGTTTGATAGAGAGCAATGTGAGCACACACGGCCGGGTTTCAGTGTGAGACAGTTTGATAGAGAGCAATGTGAGATATCACAGCCAGGTTTCAGTGTGAGACAGTTTGATAGAGAGCAATGTGAGCACACACAGCCAGGTTTCAGTGTGAGACAGTTTGATAGAGAGCAATGTGAGCATACACGGCCAGGTTTCAGTGTGAGACAGTTTGATAGAGAGCAATGTGAGCGCACACGGCCAGGTTTCAGTGTGAGACAGTTTGATAGAGAGCAATGTGAGCTCACACGGCCATGTTTCAGTGTGAGACAGTTTGATAGAGAACAATGTGTGCATACACGGCCAGGTTTCAGTGTGAGACAGTTTGATAGAGAGCAATGTGAGCACACACGGCCAGGTTTCAGTGTGAGACAGTTTGATAGAGAGCAATGTGAGATATGACGACCAGGTTTCAGTGTGAGACAGTTTGATAGAGAGCAATGTGAGCGCACACAGCCAGGTTTCAGTGTGAGACAGTTTGATAGAGAGCAATGTGAGCACACACGGCCAGGTTTCAGTGTGAGACAGTTTATAGAGAGCAATGTGAGATATCACAGCCAGGTTTCAGTGTGAGACAGTTTGATAGAGAGCAATGTGAGCACACACAGCCAGGTTTCAGTGTGAGACAGTTTGATAGAGAGCAATGTGAGATATGACGGCCAGGTTTCTGTGTGAGACAGTTTGATAGAGAGCAATGTGAGCGCACACGGCCATGTTTCAGTGTGAGACAGTTTGATAGAGAAGAATGTGAGCACACACGGCCAGGTTTCAGTGTGAGACAGTTTGATAGAGAGCAATGTGAGCACACACGGCCAGGTTTCAGTGTGAGACAGTTTGATAGAGAGCAATGTGAGATATGACGGCCAGGTTTCAGTGTGAGACAGTTTGATAGAGAGCAATGTGAGATATCACAGCCAGGTTTCAGAGTGAGATAGTTTGATAGAGAGCAATGTGAGCACACACAGCCAGGTTTCAGTGTGAGACAGTTTGATAGAGAACAATGTGAGATATGATGGCCAGGTTTCAGTGTGAGACAGTTTGATAGAGAGCAATGTGAGCGCACACGGCCAGGTTTCAGTGTGAGACAGTTTGATAGAAAGCAATGTGAGCGCACACGGCCAGGTTTCAGTGTGAGACAGTTTGATAGAGAGCAATGTGAGCATACACGGCCAGGTTTCAGTGTGAGACAGATTGATAGAGAACAATGTGTGCATACACGGCAAGGTTTCAGTGTGAGACAGTTTGATAGAGAGATATGTGAGCACACACGGCCAGGTTTCAGTGTGAGACAGTTTGATAGAGAGCAATGTCAGCACACACGGCCAGGTTTCAGTGTGAGACAGTTTGATAGAGAGCAATGTGAGCACACACGGCCAGGTTTCAGTGTGAGACAGTTTGATAGAGAGCAATGTGAGATATGACGGCCAGGTTTCAGTGTGAGACAGTTTGATAGAGAGCAATGTGAGCGCACACAGCCAGGTTTCAGTGTGAGACAGTTTGATAGAGAGTAATGTGAGCACACACGGCTAGGTTTCAGTGTGAGACAGTTTGATAGAGAGCAATGTGAGATATCACAGCCAGGTTTCAGTTTGAGACAGTTTGATAGAGAGCAATGTGAGCACACACAGCCAGGTGTCAGTGTGAGACAGTTTGATAGAGAGCAATGTGAGATATGATGGCCAGGTTTCAGTGTGAGACAGTTTGATAGCGAGCAATGTGAGCACACACGGCCAGGTTTCAGTGTGAGACAGTTTGATAGAGAGCAATGTGAGCATACACGGCCAGGTTTCAGTGTGGGACAGTTTGATAGAGAGCAATGTGAGCACACACGGCCAGGTTTCAGTGTGAGACAGTTTGATAGAGAGCAATGTGAGATATGACGGCCAGGTTTCAGTGTGAGACAGTTTGATAGAGAGCAATGTGAGCGTACACAGCCAGGTTTCAGTGTGAGACAGTTTGATAGAGAGCAATGTGAGCACACACGGCCAGGTTTCAGTGTGAGACAGTTTGATAGAGAGCAATGTGAGATATCACAGCCAGGTTTCAGTGTGAGACAGTTTGATAGAGGGCAATGTGAGCACACACAGCCAGGTTTCAGTGTGAGACAGTTTGATAGAGAGCAATGTGAGCGCACACGGCCATGTTTCAGTGTGAGACAGTTTGATAGAGAGCAATGTGAGCATACACGGCCATGTTTCAGTGTGAGACAGTTTGATAGAGAGCAATGTGAGCACACACAGCCAGGTTTCAGTGTGAGACAGTTTGATAGAGAGCAATGTGAGCGCACACGGCCATGTTTCAGTGTGAGACAGTTTGATAGAGAGCAATGTGAGCATACACGGCCAGGTTTCAGTGTGACACAGTTTGATAGAGAGCAATGTGAGCACACACGGCCAGGTTTCAGTGTGAGACAGTTTGATAGAGAGCAATGTGAGATATGACGGCCAGGTTTCAGTGTGAGACAGTTTGATAGAGAGCAATGTGAGCGCACACAGCCAGGTTTCAGTGTGAGACAGTTTGATAGAGAGCAATGTGAGCACACACGGCCAGGTTTCAGTGTGAGACAGTTTGATAGAGAGCAATGTGAGATATCACAGCCAGGTTTCAGTGTGAGACAGTTTGATAGAGAGCAATGTGAGCACACACAGCCAGGTTTCAGTGTGAGACAGTTTGATAGAGAGCAATGTGAGATATGATGGCCAGGTTTCAGTGTGAGACAGTTTGATAGAGAGCAATGTGAGCACACACGGCCAGGTTTCAGTGTGAGACAGTTTGATAGAGAGCAATGTGAGCATACACGGCCAGGTTTCAGTGTGAGACAGTTTGATAGAGAGCAATGTGAGCACACACGGCCAGGTTTCAGTGTGAGACAGTTTGATAGAGAGAAATGTGAGATATGACGGCCAGGTTTCAGTGTGAGACAGTTTGATAGAGAGCAATGTGAGCGCACACAGCCAGGTTTCAGTGTGAGACAGTTTGATAGAGAGCAATGTGAGCACACACGGCCAGGTTTCAGTGTGAGACAGTTTGATAGAGAGCAATGTGAGATATCACAGCCAGGTTTCAGTGTGAGACAGTTTGATAGAGAGCAATGTGAGCACACACAGCCAGGTTTCAGTGTGAGACAGTTTGATAGAGAGCAATGTGAGATATGATGGCCAGGTTTCAGTGTGAGACAGTTTGATAGAGAGCAATGTGAGCGCACACGGCCAGGTTTCAGTGTGAGACAGTTTGATAGAGAGCAATGTGAGCGCACACGGCCATGTTTAAGTGTGAGACAGTTTGATAGAGAACAATGTGTGCATACACGGCCAGGTTTCAGTGTGAGACAGTTTGATAGAGAGCAATGTGAGCACACACGGCCAGGTTTCAGTGTGAGACAGTTTGATAGAGAGCAATGTGAGCACACACGGCCAGGTTTCAGTGTGAGACAGTTTGATAGAGAGCAATGTGAGATATCACAGCCAGGTTTCAGTGTGAGACAGTGTGATAGAGAGCAATGTGAGCACACACAGCCAGGTTTCAGTGTGAGACAGTTTGATAGAGAGCAATGTGAGCACACACAGCCAGGTTTCAGTGTGAGACAGTTTGATAGAGAGCAATGTGAGATATGATGGCCAGGTTTCAGTGTGAGACAGTTTGATAGAGAGCAATGTGAGCACACACGGCCAGGTTTCAGTGTGAGACAGTTTGATAGAGAGCAATGTGAGCATACACGGCCAGGTTTCAGTGTGAGACAGTTTGATAGAGAGCAATGTGAGCACACACGGCCAGGTTTCAGTGTGAGACAGTTTGATAGAGAGAAATGTGAGATATGACGGCCAGGTTTCAGTGTGAGACAGTTTGATAGAGAGCAATGTGAGCGCACACAGCCAGGTTTCAGTGTGAGACAGTTTGATAGAGAGCAATGTGAGCACACACGGCCAGGTTTCAGTGTGAGACAGTTTGATAGAGAGCAATGTGAGATATCACAGCCAGGTTTCAGTGTGAGACAGTTTGATAGAGAGCAATGTGAGCACACACAGCCAGGTTTCAGTGTGAGACAGTTTGATAGAGAGCAATGTGAGATATGATGGCCAGGTTTCAGTGTGAGACAGTTTGATAGAGAGCAATGTGAGCGCACACGGCCAGGTTTCAGTGTGAGACAGTTTGATAGAGAGCAATGTGAGCGCACACGGCCATGTTTAAGTGTGAGACAGTTTGATAGAGAACAATGTGTGCATACACGGCCAGGTTTCAGTGTGAGACAGT
The DNA here is from genome assembly GCA_963921405.1 of Cepaea hortensis. Taxonomy (NCBI): domain Eukaryota; kingdom Metazoa; phylum Mollusca; class Gastropoda; order Stylommatophora; family Helicidae; genus Cepaea; species Cepaea hortensis. The sequence continues at coordinate 129,684,851 of OY992881.1, read as the reverse complement.
TTGATAGAGAGCAATGTGAGCACACACGGCCAGGTTTCAGTGTGAGACAGTTTGATAGAGAGCAATGTGAGCACACACGGCCAGGTTTCAGTGTGAGACAGTTTGATAGAGAGCAATGTGAGATATCACAGCCAGGTTTCAGTGTGAGACAGTGTGATAGAGAGCAATGTGAGCACACACAGCCAGGTTTCAGTGTGAGACAGTTTGATAGAGAGCAATGTGAGATATGATGGCCAGGTTTCAGTGTGAGACAGTTTGATAGAGATCAATGTGAGCGCACACAGCCAGGTTTCAGTGTGAGACAGTTTGATAGAGAGCAATGTGAGCACACACGGCCAGGTTTCAGTGTGAGACAGTTTGATAGAGAGCAATGTGAGATATCACAGCCAGGTTTCAGTGTGAGACAGTTTGATAGAGAGCAATGTGAGCACACACGGCCAGGTTTCAGTGTGAGACAGTTTGATAGAGAGCAATGTGAGATATCACAGCCAGGTTTCAGTGTGAGACAGTTTGATAGAGAGCAATGTGAGTGTAGCGAAACCCCAGTGGCCCATGTCCTCATACCTATCCGCTCAATTCCTTCGGATTGGGATTCTCTGGAGTACTTTCATAACCCGAGCATTTGACACGAATACTTTGAAATCTATCAGTTCTTCGGGAAAACCCAATGGCGCGCCTTGCACCAAATATGACCTAGGGTAATGGTTTGGGCGTGAAAAGTCCGTTGTCAACCTTGTCGGTTGTGGTCGGCACAATGTATTAAAGTTTTAAAGAATTTTACAAATAAAGTGCCGCATCCTACGGCTGGGATATGAAAGGTAATTTTAGATTAATAGGTCCTGCCAGACCTGGGCATATTAAGCTTGGTCGTCTCAAATAATGAGACGATTTGGTGAAACGGCAGTCTTGCCAATTTGGCTAAGCGTCTAGATCTGGGCATGGCGGGGGAACAAATCGGGGCAATATCTTTTCCCAGATGATGTCGCATATTCTTGGCGGCGGATAAGGGGGGTGGGGGGCTATCTTTCTTCCTATGGCTTTACCTCTGTTTAGTGTCATCTTTCATTTGAATATAAACATTCTATAGCTATGGCATGTCGAGGGGAAGGGCTCCGTGGGGACCGGTTCCACCCATCTGTTATATCTTCTTGAGCCAGAAGAGGCGATCCACTGTGCTATCTCTTTCGTCTTTCGGCTGATGGGGGGGGGGGGGGGGGCAGGTGGACCGGGTGGTTCCTGGTCGATAGGAGGATGTTGGGAGTATAAATGGACTTCCCTGTCTCCCTGAGAGAACCTGAACTCATCTGAATATATGGGTTATGTGAGACACGGCCGATACATTGCGGTGACAGCTCAGACAAGAGCGGCGGCCGGACAGGGTAGTTTCCTCTTTCCTGTTCTTGCTAGGGATGGGGGAGGGAGATGCACTGCGGTCCATACAGACCCACTATTATGATATTAGTTAAGAGTAGGAAACATACATAATTACGCACACTACTCCACAATAGCTTTGTCGTGAGAAAGGCAAGGTTTGCAAGTGAGAGGGAAGCCTGAGAAGGTATGTGCCCAATATTAATAAAGGCATGGTATGAGTGTGGAGAGGAGTGTGGTATGAAGACAATTGAATACTAGGTAATTGTATGGATTTTATGTATGGCAACCGACATGCTGAGACCATTGGAATCTCCATGCCGGCTGTATCTGAAGTTTACACCAGAGGCTCTCAAAATTGTTTTAACTTTACAGGATCCTTCTTTTGACGGCGAATATAGCCGGAAGTTTCGACAGAGCATCGACATAGAACATTATGTTTACTATGAAGTCCCTGCTGCTGTTGGGCTATACCAGATAGAACCACGGCGGGCCCGAACGAATACTTTCAGACACCTCGGCAGGCGTTTCGTTGAGCTGTGATCGAGTATGTTTGTATTTTGGGCTAGATCCCGCCTAAGTCACTGACACACCCGTACATATATCCTATTTATTCTCCTTGAGTATTTCCCCACCAAAATTGTGCCCCGTGATCCCAGGGCACTTTCCCTAACCATTGGACACACTACATTCGTGTAGGACACGGAAACTTGGAATCCTGGATTTATGGAACCCTGTTGTTCGAACAACCTACGCGGGAAATAAAGACCAGTGAACTTGCCATGAGGTGGTTGTGAATTCATGGGACAATATGGAAAACGATGATCTAGGAGATTTATATTTGTGTTGATATTGTATGGACTAGTTTTCTCTCTAGATTGTGTGTAGATGTTTATGAGTTAATTGTCAGATATTTTTCTTTTCTGTGCTGTTATGTATTGAGTTATTAAATTTACAATTACAAATATGTTGAAGAACGTCATGTTGTATGCGTGTCAGCCAGAACGACCCTGCAGGAAATAGGTCCTGAGGTCGAATAGAGAGTGACAGTGAGTCCGGGGGAAACGGAGGAGGGTTGGCAGGGAAAGACCTATTTAAAGCCAGGGCTATGAAATATACATGAGAAAATTGAGACATAGTTATTTGGGACCCTCCACATAGCTTGTTACAGTGAGCACACACAGCCAGGTTTCAGTGTGAGACAGTTTGATAGAGAGCAATGTGAGCACACACGGCCAGGTTTCAGTGTGAGACAGTTTGATAGAGAGCAATGTGAGATATGACGGCCAGGTTTCAGTGTGAGACAGTTTGATAGAGAGCAATGTGAGCGCACACGGCCAGGTTTCAGTGTGAGACAGTTTGATAGAGAGCAATGTGAGCATACACGGCCAGGTTTCAGTGTGAGACAGTTTGATAGAGAGATATGTGAGCACACACGGCCAGGTTTCAGTGTGAGACAGTTTGATAGAGAGCAATGTGAGCACACACGGCCAGGTTTCAGTGTGAGACAGTTTGATAGAGAGCAATGTGAGATATGACGGCCAGGTTTCAGTGTGAGACAGTTTGATAGAGAGCAATGTGAGCGCACACGGCCAGGTTTCAGTGTGAGACAGTTTGATAGAGAGCAATGTGAGCATACACGGCCAGGTTTCAGTGTGAGACAGTTTGATAGAGAGATATGTGAGCACACACGGCCAGGTTTCAGTGTGAGACAGTTTGATAGAGAGTAATGTGAGCACACACGGCCAGGTTTCAGTGTGAGACAGTTTGATAGAGAGCAATGTGAGATATGACGGCCAGGTTTCAGTGTGAGACAGTTTGATAGAGAGCAATGTGAGCGCACACGGCCAGGTTTCAGTGTGAGACAGTTTGATAGAGAACAATGTGAGCAAACACGGCCAGGTTTCAGTGTGAGACAATTTGATAGAGAACAATGTGAGCACACACGGCCAGGTTTCAGTGTGAGACAGTTTGATAGAGAGCAATGTGAGATATCACGGCCAGGTTTCAGTGTGAGACAGTTTGATAGAGAGCAATGTGAGCACACACGGCCAGGTTTCAGTGTGAGACAGTTTGATAGAGAGCAATGTGAGATATCACGGCCAGGTTTCAGTGTGAGACAGTTTGATAGAGAGCAATGTGAGCACACGCGGCCAGGTTTCAGTGTGAGACAGTTTGATAGAGAGCAATGTGAGATATCACGGTCAGGTTTCAGCGTGAGACAGTTTGATAGAGAGCAATGTGAGGTTACATGGCCAGCTTTCAGTGTGAGATAGTTTGATAGAGAGCAATGTGAGACAGTTTGATAGAGAGCAATGTGAGACAGTTTGATAGAGAGCAATGTGAGACAGTTTGATAGAGAGCAAGGTGAGACAGTTTGATAGAGAGCAATGTGAGATATCACGGCCTGGTTTCAGTGTGAGACAGATTGATAGAGAGTAATGTCAGCGCCAAAGTCATCGTTTGAACCATGTTGAAACCATGTGACTGGGACTAGTGAGTGAAATTGCGTCAATGCTTCATCTGAAATAATTTGACATGGAAATTGTAGATACTCTACTTTCCATGCTGAACATATATATCATAGCATGAGATATTATATAAATAGTCATTGAGAAGAAAATAACAATGGTTTATTGCTACTTTCATTTTTATTAGTAACTGAGTGTAAGTATAATTCTTTTCGAACATTGTTACATTTTAACATATGGTGATCATTTCTGTTGTGATGTTCGTCTGGACACAGAATCTTGTCACATATCATAAAGTAAATCATTCTGAACTTCCATCTTAAAAATTGATGATCATTCATAATTATTTCGAATATCACACTGTTCTTCTCTAGTATCAACTATATAGCATGGAAATAACTTGATCGTCATCACAAATTGTGTTAACAGATTTGAAGCGTCCATCCTTTCTGCTAGGTGTCACAGTGAAAATGACAATTTCTCTCTTGAATGTACACAAACGCAATACTAAAGCCCACATGCAAAAAAAAAAACATGTCTAACAATACTAACACTGAACAATGAGAACAATAAAAACATCGCCGAATTTGAATATTTTTCCTCCAAATTCAACAACAGTTGGGACTGTACACAAGAAATGAAACTGAGACTGTCCTCAGCAAAACCGAGGTCAAGCACTGTTTAGAGACCATGACAATAACACTGTCCTCCACATTCATGTGACATATTCAGTTTCAACTAAGACAAACTGCATGGGGAAAATCTGATCGCAAACGGCCAGGTTTTCAGTGTGAGACAGATTGATAGAGAGCAATGTGAGATATCACGGCCAAGTTTCAGTGTGAGACAGTTTGATAGAGAGCAATGTGAGCGCACACGGCCAGGTGTCAGTGTGAGACAGTTTGATAGAGAGCAATGTGTGCATACACGGCCAGGTTTCAGTGTGAGACAGTTTGATAGAGAGCAATGTGAGATATCACGGCCAGGTTTCAGTGTGAGACAGTTTGATAGAGAGCAATGTGAGCGCACACGGCCAGGTTTCAGTGTGAGACAGTTTGATAGAGAGCAATGTGAGATATCACGGCCAGGTTTCAGTGTGAGACAGTTTGATAGAGAGCAATGTGTGCATACACGGCCAGGTTTCAGTGTGAGACAGTTTGATAGAGAGCAATGTGAGATATCACGGCCAGGTTTCAGTGTGAGACAGTTTGATAGAGAGCAATGTGTGCATACACGGCCAGGTTTCAGTGTGAGACAGTTTGATAGAGAGCAATGTGAGATATCACGGCCAGGTTTCAGTGTGAGACAGTTTGATAGAGAGCAATGTGAGCGCACACGGCCATGTTTAAGTGTGAGACAGTTTGATAGAGAACAATGTGTGCATACACGGCCAGGTTTCAGTGTGAGACAGTTTGATAGAGAGCAATGTGAGCACACACGGCCAGGTTTCAGTGTGAGACAGTTTGATAGAGAGCAATGTGAGCACACACGGCCAGGTTTCAGTGTGAGACAGTTTGATAGAGAGCAATGTGAGATATCACAGCCAGGTTTCAGTGTGAGACAGTGTGATAGAGAGCAATGTGAGCACACACAGCCAGGTTTCAGTGTGAGACAGTTTGATAGAGAGCAATGTGAGCACACACAGCCAGGTTTCAGTGTGAGACAGTTTGATAGAGAGCAATGTGAGATATGATGGCCAGGTTTCAGTGTGAGACAGTTTGATAGAGAGCAATGTGAGCACACACGGCCAGGTTTCAGTGTGAGACAGTTTGATAGAGAGCAATGTGAGCGCACACGGCCAGGTTTCAGTGTGAGACAGTTTGATAGAGAGCAATGTGAGCGCACACGGCCATGTTTAAGTGTGAGACAGTTTGATAGAGAACAATGTGTGCATACACGGCCAGGTTTCAGTGTGAGACAGTTTGATAGAGAGCAATGTGAGCACACACGGCCAGGTTTCAGTGTGAGACAGTTTGATAGAGAGCAATGTGAGCACACACGGCCAGGTTTCAGTGTGAGACAGTTTGATAGAGAGCAATGTGAGATATCACAGCCAGGTTTCAGTGTGAGACAGTGTGATAGAGAGCAATGTGAGCACACACAGCCAGGTTTCAGTGTGAGACAGTTTGATAGAGAGCAATGTGAGATATGATGGCCAGGTTTCAGTGTGAGACAGTTTGATAGAGATCAATGTGAGCGCACACAGCCAGGTTTCAGTGTGAGACAGTTTGATAGAGAGCAATGTGAGCACACACGGCCAGGTTTCAGTGTGAGACAGTTTGATAGAGAGCAATGTGAGTGTAGCGAAACCCCAGTGGCCCATGTCCTCATACCTATCCGCTCAATTCCTTCGGAGTGGGATTCTCTGGAGTACTTTCATAACCCGAGCATTTGACACGAATACTTTGAAATCTATCAGTTCTTCGGGAAAACCCAATGGCGCGCCTTGCACCAAATATGACCTAGGGTAATGGTTTGGGCGTGAAAAGTCCGTTGTCAACCTTGTCGGTTGTGGTCGGCACAATGTATTAAAGTTTTAAAGAATTTTACAAATAAAGTGCCGCATCCTACGGCTGGGATATGAAAGGTAATTTTAGATTAATAGGTCCTGCCAGACCTGGGCATATTAAGCTTGGTCGTCTCAAATAATGAGACGATTTGGTGAAACGGCAGTCTTGCCAATTTGGCTAAGCGTCTAGATCTGGGCATGGCGGGGGAACAAATCGGGGCAATATCTTTTCCCAGATGATGTCGCATATTCTTGGCGGCGGATAAGGGGGGTGGGGGGCTATCTTTCTTCCTATGGCTTTACCTCTGTTTAGTGTCATCTTTCATTTGAATATAAACATTCTATAGCTATGGCATGTCGAGGGGAAGGGCTCCGTGGGGACCGGTTCCACCCATCTGTTATATCTTCTTGAGCCAGAAGAGGCGATCCACTGTGCTATCTCTTTCGTCTTTCGGCTGATGGGGGGGGGGGGGGGGGGGGGGCAGGTGGACCGGGTGGTTCCTGGTCGATAGGAGGATGTTGGGAGTATAAATGGACTTCCCTGTCTCCCTGAGAGAACCTGAACTCATCTGAATATATGGGTTATGTGAGACACGGCCGATACATTGCGGTGACAGCTCAGACAAGAGCGGCGGCCGGACAGGGTAGTTTCCTCTTTCCTGTTCTTGCTAGGGATGGGGGAGGGAGATGCACTGCGGTCCATACAGACCCACTATTATGATATTAGTTAAGAGTAGGAAACATACATAATTACGCACACTACTCCACAATAGCTTTGTCGTGAGAAAGGCAAGGTTTGCAAGTGAGAGGGAAGCCTGAGAAGGTATGTGCCCAATATTAATAAAGGCATGGTATGAGTGTGGAGAGGAGTGTGGTATGAAGACAATTGAATACTAGGTAATTGTATGGATTTTATGTATGGCAACCGACATGCTGAGACCATTGGAATCTCCATGCCGGCTGTATCTGAAGTTTACACCAGAGGCTCTCAAAATTGTTTTAACTTTACAGGATCCTTCTTTTGACGGCGAATATAGCCGGAAGTTTCGACAGAGCATCGACATAGAACATTATGTTTACTATGAAGTCCCTGCTGCTGTTGGGCTATACCAGATAGAACCACGGCGGGCCCGAACGAATACTTTCAGACACCTCGGCAGGCGTTTCGTTGAGCTGGGATCGAGTATGTTTGCATTTTGGGCTAGATCCCGCCTAAGTCACAGACACACCCGTACATATATCCTATTTATTCTCCTTGAGTATTTCCCCACCAAAATTGTGCCCCGTGATCCCAGGGCACTTTCCCTAACCATTGGACACACTACATTCGTGTAGGACACGGAAACTTGGAATCCTGGATTTATGGAACCCTGTTGTTCGAACAACCTACGCGGGAAATAAAGACCAGTGAACTTGCCATGAGGTGGTTGTGAATTCATGGGACAATATGGAAAACGATGATCTAGGAGATTTATATTTGTGTTGATATTGTATGGACTAGTTTTCTCTCTAGATTGTGTGTAGATGTTTATGAGTTAATTGTCAGATATTTTTCTTTTCTGTGCTGTTATGTATTGAGTTATTAAATTTACAATTACAAATATGTTGAAGAACGTCATGTTGTATGCGTGTCAGCCAGAACGACCCTGCAAGAAATAGGTCCTGAGGTCGAATAGAGAGTGACAGTGAGTCCGGGGGAAACGGAGGAGGGTTGGCAGGGAAAGACCTATTTAAAGCCAGGGCTATGAAATATACATGAGAAAATTGAGACATAGTTATTTGGGACCCTCCACATAGCTTGTTACAGTGAGCACACACAGCCAGGTTTCAGTGTGAGACAGTTTGATAGAGAGCAATGTGAGATATGACGGCCAGGTTTCTTTGTGAGACAGTTTGATAGAGAGCAATGTGAGCGCACACGGCCATGTTTCAGTGTGAGACAGTTTGATAGAGAACAATGTGAGCACACACGGCCAGGTTTCAGTGTGAGACAGTTTGATAGAGAGATATGTGAGCACACACGGCCAGGTTTCAGTGTGAGACAGTTTGATAGAGAGCAATGTGAGCACACACGGCCAGGTTTCAGTGTGAGACAGTTTGATAGAGAGCAATGTGAGATATGACGGCCAGGTTTCAGTGTGAGACAGTTTGATAGAGAGCAATGTGAGCGCACACGGCCAGGTTTCAGTGTGAGACAGTTTGATAGAGAGCAATGTGAGCATACACGGCCAGGTTTCAGTGTGAGACAGTTTGATAGAGAGATATGTGAGCACACACGGCCAGGTTTCAGTGTGAGACAGTTTGATAGAGAGCAATGTGAGCACACACGGCCAGGTTTCAGTGTGAGACAGTTTGATAGAGAGCAATGTGAGATATGACGGCCAGGTTTCAGTGTGAGACAGTTTGATAGAGAGCAATGTGAGCGCACACGGCCAGGTTTCAGTGTGAGACAGTTTGATAGAGAGCAATGTGAGATATGACGGCCAGGTTTCAGTGTGAGACAGTTTGATAGAGAGATATGTGAGCACACACGGCCAGGTTTCAGTGTGAGACAGTTTGATAGAGAACAATGTGAGCAAACACGGCCAGGTTTCAGTGTGAGACAGTTTGATAGAGAGCAATGTGAGCACACACGGCCAGGTTTCAGTGTGAGACAGTTTGATAGAGAGCAATGTGAGATATGACGGCCAGGTTTCAGTGTGAGACAGTTTGATAGAGAGCAATGTGAGCGCACACGGCCAGGTTTCAGTGTGAGACAGTTTGATAGAGAGCAATGTGAGCATACACGGCCAGGTTTCAGTGTGAGACAGTTTGTTAGAGAGATATGTGAGCACACACGGCCAGGTTTCAGTGTGAGACAGTTTGATAGAGAGCAATGTGAGCACACACGGCCAGGTTTCAGTGTGAGACAGTTTGATAGAGAGCAATGTGAGATATGACGGCCAGGTTTCAGTGTGAGACAGTTTGATAGAGAGCAATGTGAGCGCACACGGCCAGGTTTCAGTGTGAGACAGTTTGATAGAGAGCAATGTGAGATATGACGGCCAGGTTTCAGTGTGAGACAGTTTGATAGAGAGCAATGTGAGCGCACACGGCCAGGTTTCAGTGTGAGACAGTTTGATAGAGAACAATGTGAGCAAACACGGCCAGGTTTCAGTGTGAGACAGTTTGATAGAGAACAATGTGAGCACACACGGCCAGGTTTCAGTGTGAGACAGTTTGATAGAGAGCAATGTGAGATATCACGGCCAGGTTTCAGTGTGAGACAGTTTGATAGAGAGCAATGTGAGCACACACGGCCAGGTTTCAGTGTGAGACAGTTTGATAGAGAGCAATGTGAGATATCACGGCCAGGTTTCAGTGTGAGACAGTTTGATAGAGAGCAATGTGAGCACACGCGGCCAGGTTTCAGTGTGAGACAGTTTGATAGAGAGCAATGTGAGATATCACGGTCAGGTTTCAGCGTGAGACAGTTTGATAGAGAGCAATGTGAGACAGTTTGATAGAGAGCAATGTGAGACAGTTTGATAGAGAGCAATGTGAGACAGTTTGATAGAGAGCAAGGTGAGACAGTTTGATAGAGAGCAATGTGAGATATCACGGCCTGGTTTCAGTGTGAGACAGATTGATAGAGAGTAATGTCAGCGCCAAAAGGTTACATGGCCAGCTTTCAGTGTGAGATAGTTTGATAGAGAGCAATGTGAGACAGTTTGATAGAGAGCAATGTGAGACAGTTTGATAGAGAGCAATGTGAGACAGTTTGATAGAGAGCAAGGTGAGACAGTTTGATAGAGAGCAATGTGAGATATCACGGCCTGGTTTCAGTGTGAGACAGATTGATAGAGAGTAATGTCAGCGCCAAAGTCATCGTTTGAACCATGTTGAAACCATGTGACTGGGACTAGTGAGTGAAATTGCGTCAATGCTTCATCTGAAATAATTTGACATGGAAATTGTAGATACTCTACTTTCCATGCTGAACATATATATCATAGCATGAGATATTATATAAATAGTCATTGAGAAGAAAATAACAATGGTTTATTGCTACTTTCATTTTTATTAGTAACTGAGTGTAAGTATAATTCTTTTCGAACATTGTTACATTTTAACATATGGTGATCATTTCTGTTGTGATGTTCGTCTGGACACAGAATCTTGTCACATATCATAAAGTAAATCATTCTGAACTTCCATCTTAAAAATTGATGATCATTCATAATTATTTCGAATATCACACTGTTCTTCTCTAGTATCAACTATATAGCATGGAAATAACTTGATCGTCATCACAAATTGTGTTAACAGATTTGAAGCGTCCATCTTTTCTGCTAGGTGTCACAGTGAAAATGACAATTTCTCTCTTGAATGTACACAAACGCAATACTAAAGCCCACATGCAAAAAAAAAAAAACATGTCTAACAATACTAACACTGAACAATGAGAACAATAAAAACATCGCCGAATTTGAATATTTTTCCTCCAAATTCAACAACAGTTGGGACTGTACACAAGAAATGAAACTGAGACTGTCCTCAGCAAAACCGAGGTCAAGCACTGTTTAGAGACCATGACAATAACACTGTCCTCCACATTCATGTGACATATTCAGTTTCAACTAAGACAAACTGCATGGGGAAAATCTGATCGCAAACGGCCAGGTTTTCAGTGTGAGACAGATTGATAGAGAGCAATGTGAGATATCTCGGCCAGGTTTCAGTGTGAGACAGTTTGATAGAGAGCAATGTGAGCACACACGGCCAGGTTTCAGTGTGAGACAGTTTGATAGAGAGCAATGTGAGCACACACGGCCAGATTTCAGTGTGAGACAGTTTGATAGAGAGCAATGTGAGATATCACGGCCAGGTTTCAGCGTGAGACAGTTTGATAGAGAGCAATGTGAGGTTACATGGCCAGCTTTCAGTGTGAGATAGTTTGACAGAGAGCAATGTGAGACAGTTTGATAGAGAGCAATGTGAGACAGTTTGATAGAGAGCAATGTGAGACAGTTTGATAGAGAGCAAGGTGAGACAGTTTGATAGAGAGCAATGTGAGATATCACGGCCTGGTTTCAGTGTGAGACAGATTGATAGAGAGTAATGTCAGCGCTAAAGTCATTAGGGGTAAGACGTTTTAGACTTAAATGTGCCCGTCTAAGCCTCAGCTATAATCGGATTCTATATTGGAACTGCGCTAGCGTTAAATAACGTGGCCCTATTCTCGAAAACTTGGTTTACAGGAATGACATTGTAGCACTCCAGAAGACGAGACTGGGTGATCAGCTACTCCAAATGGCCGGTTTCAAATATTTTCACAATAGGCGACATCTGGGTATGGCGATTCTCATTCGCGACAGTATGGTTGTTTCAGAGTTAGTAATGTCTAGATGGGACAATGACGACATACAAATACAGGCGGTTAGACTTAAATCCGGTCTACCATTCGTGTTGGTTAATGTTTACGCCCGTAACGCGAGTGTGGATTCCCAGAAGTGGCAGTGCTTAAGTGACATATTAGGTCACGAAAAAAATGTCATTTTCTGTGACGATTTCAACACTTAAGGCAGAGCACGGTGAAACTTTCCTCCGACATACAGGGGGAGGAGCTCGAGACTGCACTTGAAACCATTGACCTGGTTTGTATCAACAGTGGCTGTGTCACCAGAACAGCAAGCCGCCCAGGTGATGATGACAGTGCTATTGATCTGGCGCTGGTTTCTCCTGCACTCACTACAGTGTGTAGATGGGGTGTCCTAGGACACCACGGCAGCGACCACCACCCTTGCAGCATATTGGTAGAGAAAGGCAGAACCAGGCAGCATAAGTCAACTGTCACAACTTTCCAGTATGGCAGTACAGGGCAAGATGTGGTGAGTAAAATAAGGCGAGACTAGCGCAGAAAGTTTCAAGGCAAGAAAAAAAAAGCTGGGAGCAGCCACCCAGGTGGAATTGTGAGGTGGAGATGGCTGGATGGATAAGCGTAGTACTGTAAGGAAATGGCAAAACGCCAAGAAGAACACAGTTGCCCACCCTATCCCTGCATGCTCTTAGAAAGAGAGATGCACACAAAAGTAAGCTATTAAAAAAAAAAACTGGTTAAGGTGGTTAAAAGTGAAAAATGGGCAGAGGTATGTCAAAGAGTAAGCACAGACAAGTCACTAAAACTGTTCTGGCGACTACATAAAAGCATGAATGGGGTAGTCTAGAATAAAAGAATTTATGACTTCCAAGGTTCTGACCTCATCTGGCAAAGGACTGACGAGAACAAGTGCAAAGTCTTCTTCGAACGCTATCTAGAGCAGAGCAACCAGACAGAAATGAGAGGCCGAAATCTTGCCAAGGAGTTCACCTCAGACAGATGTAAGACCCAGATAATTTTGGATGAAGACACAGTGACAGTGAAAGAAATCAAATCTGTGCTTCGACGATTAAAATAAAAACAGCGCTCCAGGGCCAGATGGCATAAGATATGACGACATCAATAGGTGTACCGACAACGAGCTAGATAAACTAGCAGACATGTACAACAACAGTATAGAGGGTGCTAGCATCAAGAAGGAGTGGTTATACAGTTATCTGATTCCCTTGCCAAAGCCTGGCAAAGACCACACAAAAATTCAGGGATATCGAGTAATCACCTTTCAGAATACAATAGGCAAGCTGCTGGAGAAGTTAACTGCCAGAAAAATATCAAGCCAGCTAGAGAAGCAAGGTGTTTTCCCACCTACCCTGGAAGGGTACCATCCCAAAAGAGAAACCTGGACCAATGAGGCAGTTTTTGCCCATGATGTTTATGAAGGTTTCCACTCAGGCATTGAAACCTTTGCTGCAGCGATTGATCTTGAGGACTCGTACAACAGATTACCATTGGATTTTCTAATGCTGCAGCTTCTTGAACACAAGATAAGCCTGTTCCTCTTTAGTTGGATCGCTGCAGCCCTCTTCCAACGGAAAGTAGTTTTTAGATGTTGCAGTTAGACTTCGGAACAAACAACTGGCCTACCACAGAGATCACCTTTATCTCCGATTCTGTTCAACGCCTACACAGTGAGAATCACCAGTGAGCAGATCACTGGACCGGGGAGGATATTGTCATATGCCGACGATGTTTTCGTGCATCGTGAGGATAAGGATAGAGATCAGGTTGTTGTGGAACTGTAAACCGAACTCAAACGCATAAGTACTTAGTGTGCTGAAGCTGGGGAATGGTTAACCCAACAAAGGCAACAGTGACATAGTTCTATTTGAATAATCATATTGTCAGCACGCCAACACTAACTGTTAATCTGTATTCAGAGACTATGGAACGAACGCAGGCAATGAATTACTTGCTTATAACGAGCACATAGACCAGGTGATACCTGTCAAGATCCTGGATTGAAGGGCAGAAGTAATAGAAGGAGATCCATTAGGGATAAGACAAAGATAAGATAAATAGAACATCCCTGAACGGGATTAGATATTCAAGGGACTGAAGAAAGGATACAAGTTTTGAGTATCCAACATGACACACAGGTGTCAACACAAGGACATGAGAGGACACGACAGGGATTTAATCCGAGAATGGTTAAACACGTGAAGTACCCGTACATAGCCTTAACAAGAAGGCAGTAACCGCTGACAGACTGCTGAACAGCGTGCCGAGTAAGAACGCACGCAATTAGTGCTAACGCACGAAGGTTCACCAGCCGGCAGCTTACCAGCGCTGCTAATTTGAGTCAGACGGGGACTTGACAGCTTAGAGGACAGATCGTATATTTTTGCTTGACCATTGTGTAGTCATTAGGACGCTGTAGGATTGTGACTTAACTTAAGACAGTTAGAGAATTGTGCTTAGATATATTCTTGTTGTAATAAGTGTAATACTTTGCGAATAATATGTGAATTGATTCTGTGTGCTCACAGAGCCTGATGTATTAGTACGCAGTAAAACAGAGTATTTCCCTTTGTACATCTACGAGTTAGTATTCGTGCGGTATAAACGAAAAATTCCTGTATGCCTGTCTGAACTAAGTTGTTCACCAGATTTCGATACGTCCTTTTCAGTTTGCATCCAACTAGACAGAAAATGCAGACAAGAAAATCCAGCTGATGTGGAGGCGGAAGTACAAGCGTTGATTTTCGAGAATTCGTTGGCGGTGATGCTGTCATTTACACGGATGGGTCGGTCGTCCGACATGTAAGAAGCTGATGGGCCTTTACGGCGAGGACCGGAGGGTAAATTGTGAAAGAGGACTCTGGTGCTTTTGTTGAGACCACAAGTAGCTTGACCATGGAAGTCATGGCAGTAAGTAAAGCAATAACATAGCTCGAGACACAGACATTCACTAGGGCATGTGTCCTTAGCGACTCAATGAGCATGCTCATGAGGATAGAGACGGGGTGGATCCGAAGAGAATGGTTGCTGTCTCTGGAGCGGTCTCGGCTGACAAAGATTAGTTTCATATTCGTGCCAGGACATGCGGGAGTACAAGGAAATGAGCGGGCTGACAAGCTCGCAGGTATGGAACATGTGGCGGGCGGACATGCCATGGACAAGGCTGACATTCTGAATGCGCTACGAGAAGTAAGACTTTTGCGAGACCAAGAGATGACTGTGAATCGACAACCATGGTCAGACTGCGAGAACAGAAAATTAAAAGAGGTGTTACCAAACAAGAACACTACGGAGGAAGCCAAAGAAGATTTATAAACTAGCACAGAATAAGTGTCGTTAACCGCTACATGCTGCGGGATTTTCTGAGGAGTGGATCCGAGCACTTATGGACTGAATGGTTCGATGTGCAATAAGGACCATTTGTCGATTAACTAACTAATTAACTATTTTCGCTCTCGTCTTCTGATTTTCTATCTAATGATATTATACTTCCTAGGTACTTGAAACTGTTTACTTGTTTCAGGGGCGTTTAGGTGAATTGTTATAGGTTTTATTCGTTAGTTATAGTCATTACCTCTGTTTTACTTGTCCTAATTTTCATGTTATGTTCCCTACACATTTCGTTTAGACTTTTCATGTGATCTTGTAATTCAGCTTCTGAAATTGCTATTAGTGCTTGGTCTTCCGCAAAAGTCGTTCTCTAATGGTGTAATGGGCAGATGGTTCTTCTTCTGTGTTCTCGTCATGCGGTGTTCTTATGGTGTCTGTTACATATATATATATATATATATATATATATATATATATATATATATATATATATATATATATATATATGTGTGTGTGTGTTTGTGTGTGTATGTGTGTGCGTGTGTGTGTGTGTGTGTGTTTGTGTGTGTATGTGTGTGCGTGTGTGGGTGTGTGTAAACCAGAGTTGCATTCTCTCTCCATACCTGTATCACATATAAGTGAAGTGACTTGACATAGAGCAATGTGGGCAGTCATCTCAGAATTTTAACTGGGACAATTGGGCCTTGAATACTGTGAGCGTCCAAGGCACGGTTTAAACTGGAGCACGTGATAAAGGGACATAATTAGGAAATGATGCAATGCTGCGATTTTTGCACGAAAATTCTAAATTACAAGAAAATGCTTTAATCAATTTGTGCAGCACAAAGCACATGTCCCAAGTTAGTTATTATCATTAACATTGTCATCATCTTCCCCACCAACATATTAACTGATTATTATTCTTATGTGACCATAACTTCTAAAATCTGTTTACATTTCTTTACACTGATATGTTGAGCACCGCGTGCATCATGTCACTATGCCACAATTAGTTAGTGGCTTATACAACAATATGTAATACACTACACCAGTGATAATTATAATAATAAAACACAATGAATCTCATTGTGATACTAAGTGATACCAAGGTAAACCGTCTCACATTGTGACAGGCAGCACGTTTCCAATATCTGGTACATGAATGACATGGCGGAGGTCAGCACATATGAAACACTAATAGGTTTCAGAAATAGTGTGCATCTTAGCATATTATTAAACTTCAGATTGAATTAGACTCTACAGGTTGTATTAGCTGATGGACATATCTAAGCGTGTTAGTTTACATAACTAAACTGAAAACATAACTATAGCACTAGAAGGTTGACGATGTATATTTTCAGAATCGCCACATAAATAATATCAGCCACAAACGCACGCCAAAGCCCTCAACCTGGCTGGAACAATGACTAACACCCCTGCCTGTAGGCCCGGTGGTCACTTCCGGTGACATTTCTAATGCAACGGAGAACTTAAAACATGACTTGAGTGGTCAGGTCTGATAGTCTTAAAAGGGAACCAAGAAATATTGTGGAAAATAAAGAGAGCCAGCGCTATAGTGATCACATCACTTTTAAACTGTACATAAATATCAGTACTATTTGCAATCGCATATGTTGCATGTAAATGGAAATTAAGATGCGATTTTACCATTTTCTCTTTCAACAGACCATGAAAGTTAATTTATCTCAGTCCGCGCATTGTTACGGCTTGTAAATGAGTACACAGTGTATTTGTTATCATCGATACGATTTCAGAGGTTTATGAGACTGTCAGAATGTTGTTTATTTCTTTAAATCTTTAACATCAGGCATACGAAATGGAAATAATCGCTGAGGCAAACTGCACGGGGTTAATGTGAGCACACACGGCCAGGTTTCAGTGTGAGACAGTTTGTTAGAGAGAAATGTGAGCGCCAAAATCAACGTTTGAAATTAGTTGTAACCACGTGACTGAGATTAATTTGAATGATAGCGTCAAGGCATCAATTGAAACATTTTGACATAGACATGTGAACATTTCTACTTTATAAACTAAACATAAAAATCACAGCATTAACTATTGTATAACAAGACAATGATTTATTTCTACTTTCGTAGCTCTTTCTGCAGCTCTAGGTAAATGCAATTTTTCTCTCACATTGTTTAAATGTTAACACAGATGCCCTCTGTCTGTTGTGAATGTTAAGATTTCAGATTAATATGTGTCGTTCACATTATA